>JACEII010000109.1:909663-948800 GCA_014332785.1 Antheraea mylitta
TTTTCGGAAAATTGAGAGTTTTTCAGTTCGATAAGGGAAAAAAGTAAACCCTTCCACATTCATGTGTAAGCGTGTAGGCGTGCACGTGTGTGGGGGTGATCGTGTAGTGTTGTAGCAGTGATGTATATTTGTGTGTCACCGTATCGCGCAAGCAACGCACTCAAGGGCTCCCTACCGAGGGATCGAACCTAGGCTTGAGCCGCTGCCGTCGGAGGCCTAATCGGGTGTGCGTTTTTTTATCGTTATATAGAGCTACTTTACTGGAAGGAAATGTCTTCTGGTATTAAGCTCCTCAGCGCATTTTACATAACTTAACATAACATAATAATATTTTTTTTTTTTTCGAAATGAAAACGCTGTTGACTTGCAAAGGTCTTTACAGCTTCACCGAACTATTGAGGTCACTCAGCCAATATGGGATATTTGGACGACTAACTCAAGGATGCACGGCACACCTCGGCTTGGGCTTTCGCCCGTTTTGTGCAAAAATCGCAAACTATCTGAGCTAACCTAGGCTAAGCTATCTAGATATACATATACGAGTTATTGAAACATGTATGTGTACCAAGCATGCGTGCCTCAACAACTCCTATATGTAATTTGGTGTCGGAAAAATTTCTCTAAACTATATAGGATAGGATAGGGAAAAATAAGGGTACAACTCTTTGTCGTTTATTTCTCTGAAAAAGAAAAACAGCGTATAAGCGTGTAGGCGTGCACGTGTGTATAGGTGATGTGTATGATGTTGTAGCAATGATATAAGGTTTTGTGTCACTGTATCGCGTAAGTAGCGTACTTAAGGGCTCCACACCGAGTGAACGGACCTAAGTTTATGAACCACTGAACTTCATTTCTATTGATTAGTAATATGATATGCAAATATATGATGGTCTTTGAATAATTTTGAATTCCATTTACTTACCTACTTTTCTCTCGTACGTAAGTCGCGTCGTCATTAAAATTACAATAACTTTTGATAGAGTGAAAGGACTTTAATAAAACAAAGAGTAAATGTTAGTCGAGGATGTGCTTTATCTTGGATGCACAAGTTTAGCATTGCTTAGCTAAACAATCCGTTCCCTCGGCGTGGAGCCCTTAAGTACGCTGCTCGCGCGATACAGTGCCACAAAATCTTACATCACTGCGACAACATAACACATATCACCTCCACACATGTGCACGCTACACGCTTACACCTGAAAGTGGAAGGGTTTTATTTTTTCCCTAATAGAACTGAAATAGTTTAGAAAAATTATGCGACACAAAATACATATAAGAGTTGTCGAGGTTTGTATGCTTGGTACACATATGTTTCAATAACGCATATAAGTATGAATCTGTAGGTTAGCTCAAGTAAGTCGCGAATTACAAGTTTCAGGTAACAGCACAAGCCGAGATGTGCCGTGCAACTTTGAGCTAGTTACCCAAATAAAATCGGCTGAGTGCCTTAAGCGCTCGCCTTAGTAGTCCGGTGAACCTTGCTAGGTTAATAGAGTAGTCAGTTCGGAAAAAATGATGTTACTCATTCCCATTCCATTGCAACAATTTTTTTTACAGAAAATCTAAAAACAGTTATCTAAAAAAAGTTTACATATACAATCTTCTTACAAGTTTCCATATATTATATCCATTTATTAAAGCTGTTAATTTAACATTACAAACGGACACCACAATTTAATTATTTGTATATATTAATTTGTACAGATATAGTAAACAGCGTGTGTATAACACTTCTATTGAGTTCAAGAAAAACAATTAACAGCTGCAATCTATACTATAATAAAACTGTAACAAGTCGAAATCTGTACATTAAATATTTTTTGAAAATGTTAATCAGGGTAGACTATGTTATCGATATACAAGCCAAAAATAATCTTTTTAAAATTTTTGTCTGTCTTTCTGTCTGTCTGTCTGTCTGTCTGTCCCTATGCACACGCATCACTCTGAAAGTACTGAACCAATCTTGACGAAACTTGACATAGTGATACCTAATATAAAGAGATTACATCAAATGTATTTTTTATCCCATAAAACGCAAAGAGTTCTCCAGGATTTAGGATTAAAGTCTAGAATCTAAGCCCGTATTACTCTGAAAGTACTGAGCCATTTTTAACGAAATTTAACACAGTGATAACTGATATTACAAGGCCACATCCAGGATACTCTTTGTCCCATAAAGCGCAAGGGATTCTCCAGGATAACGAAAATCAAAAATTTGTAGTTAACGTAACTAGACTTTTCTGCGACACCTTAGTACAAGTGCCGGCAACGTTGGAAGAACAAGAATTTTAGAATAGCTGGTTCTTTAATATATATATCTTATATCAAAGGAGGCAAACGAACAGGTGGGTCACGTGATGTTAAGTAACCACCACCGGCTATAGACACTAGCAACACCAGCGGTGTCACAAGTGCGTTGCTAGCCTGTATATGGATGAGGGGGAAGGTAAGGGAAGGGAAAGGAGGAAAGGGGAAAATAGAGATAGGCCTACGGAGCTCTCACTGACCGAACAAATCACTACAATACAAGTAATATTCTTTCACGTCGGTTTTCTGTGAGAGGATGTTATTAGCCCGAACGAGCCAACCCATTCATGCTGAAACCAGTAATAGCTACAACGTGGCTCTACCACTTACACAAATTATCAATACAGAATTTCAAACACCTGGTAGCTGGTTAACGTTGTATTTTTAATGCGCATTTTGATTTAATTAACTTTGATTTATGAATAAGTTTAAGAACATTTTTTTTCAGTCATTTTTAAACGCATTTCAAAATATGAATTTATCACAGTCAGACACATTTTTTTATAAACAATCATATGCCCGCTGATCTATTTTATAAATAAAAATAATTAATTTCTCACCAATTATTTTTTTCCATAGCAAAGAATAAATTTCATTTTATTAAACATTATTGATAGTAGGATTTCAAAATATACAATGAACAACGATAAACGTGAACGTATGACTTAGGACTGACGCTATCTTAAATATATGCGTCGATAACATACGCTGCCACAATTATCGCTATCTTTATCGTGCAGCCATTTTTTTTTTCGAAATGTTTACCGGGAAAGGTCTTTACAGCTTCACCAAACTATTGCGGCGAGCGCTGAAGGCACTCAGCCAATTTGGGATGTTTGGGTGACTAGCTCAAGGGTGCACAGCACACCTCGACTTGGGCTGTCGCACGTACCTCAACAACTCCTATATGTATTTTGTGTCGGGAAAATTCGTCTAAATTATATAGGATAGAATAGGATAGGGAAAAATAAGGGTACCGGTAGTGGGGCTCCCTGACGTTCAGGCTGTTGCAGGTACTGACTGGACACGGTTGTTTCAGGTGGTACCTGCACCGGATCGCTTGCAGGGAGCCGACCGCCGCCTGTCACGAGTGCGGCGCTGAGGTATACACCGCGCAGCACACTCTCTCCGATTGTGTTGCGTGGGAGAGAGAGCGCCGCACACTGGCGGCGGTGATGGGAGGAAATTTGTCGCTGCCTGGAGTGGTTTCGGCCATGCTTGGCAGCGAACAAGCGTGGCGAGCAGTGGCCACCTTTTGCGAGAAGGTCATCTCGCAAAAGGAGGTGGCGAAGAGGGCCCGTGAGGTAGATCCTCTAAGTGGCCCTCTCCCCCAACGGAGGACAGGCGGGAGGATAGAACTCTTTGTCGTTAATTTCTCTGAAAATTTATATCTGAATATAATACTAATAAAATTACTGCTATTCCAACATGGTTTAAAATAACTTTTATTTTTATTTCCAAAAAAATAGTATCAAGCACATAACAAAATCACACATTAATAACAAAAATCTTTCAATAATAATTCCATTTTAATAATGTTTTAAAGTTAGTGAAAAAAAAAACCTCCTAGAAATATTTAAAAATCAATATTTTTGTCTATAAAGGTATGATATACATAAATAAATGCAAGGCCGGCACGTTGTTCGGATGAATATAAAGATATATAAAACATGCTTGATTGATTCTTTAAGGTATGGCCTTTATCTATGTAGGCAATTTCGCCAATATTAAGTGTGACAAATACACGTTATAATTTTAATGCCAAATATTCAGTGAAAAACATAGATAGATTACCAAAAGGTGTCGTGAGTGGTACAGTGATTATTTAGCAAAATATATTGGAAATATATATGAATTCGTTATCGAAGCAGTTTCTAACTCTTAGACAATAGTTACAAACAAGTGACAGATTACAGTTATGATAAAGTAAGTCGTAGAGATATTTATTTAGCTTTATGTAGGTTAGTTTTTACCTTAATTGACCATGGTAGATGATGCTAAAAACAGGTTCTAGGCTTATTTAAAAAAAAGTCACATATAATATGGGTATATGTTTGAGTGAGTCCGTGGATAGTTTGGATTCTCGATTGGAAACGGTAGTTGTGGCTCCAATCGGATATCAGTTTTATTATTTTTTTTCGCATTTAAAAATACAATTGAAACCAGTGATAACCAATTTGGTGCAGACGAAGTTGCACGGGTCAGCTAGTGTTATATACAATGGTTCTTTTCACCGAATAGTCAGTACGATTGATTCTTGTTTGCTCGCACGAGCGTTCCCCGAAACTTCAACACTTACTAAATCAGATTTAACTAAACAAACATGAATTACTTAATCTTAACTCGAACATTAAGTCTCCAAAATACATTAGCAATTTGCCGAGCAAGTTCAAGAACCATATAAACCGGGTTTACTATGAAAGGGCTATTTATTACAGAGTGGATGTTTACGTGAACAATAGTAATGTTTCTATGTGACCCTTTCTCTGTGGGTACTTTATAATTAATTATGGTTAATTTATTTATTGTCAGAGCTTGTCCTAGAGATTACGTCGCCCCGGACAGGAAGACAAATTGTCGACCGTGAATTTATATTTTAAATTCCTTTAAAATATATAGTGAGATAGCATTCCTTCCGGTTTCGTGCACAAGATCGTTTTTTTCTATTGGTCAGCCTATATGGTGTGACATCACTTCCTGTGTTACCTTAGTATGGCGCCACTGTAATAGCTTATAACCACGTTACTTGCCGCCGAAGGCGGGCGGTTAGTTTCGCTCACGCGTAACCGCCGCAAACCCTCTGCGCAATGTCTCAAGCCTAAATTCAAGTCAAGCCCCCGGCGTGGTGTCCTCTAACATACTGCTAGCACAATACAGTCACACCTAATTTACTGGATCTTTAGACACAGCACACTGCACTCTACACACTCGGCACATACACAGGTTTTTGGAAAGACTCTTTTTCTTTTTTTGGTTATTCAGACTCGGAATACATGAACGTTTTCATGTATGCAAATATGTCTCACTAAGGGATATATTACTGGTTAAACTAGTTCCAATGGTGAGTTGAGTTCGATACGCGTTGTATTCAGGGCAACAGCCTAGCATCCTTGAACTTATTGCCATTAACTAACTTACCTAAGCGCTAACCCTAAAAACCAGGTGAAGCTGTATAAGCTCGTCAGGTTCACAACGGTTAGTAAGATTTTTTTTTTATCATATAGGAAGTAAACGAATATGCGGGTCACCTGTTGTTAAGCGATCACCGCCATTCATAGACACTAGCGACCTCAGAAGAGTCGCAAGTGCGTTGCCAGCCTGTGTTTAGGGGAATGGAGAGAAAGAAAAGGGGAAAGGGAGAAGAGAGGGGAGAGGAGGGGAGATGGGTAAAAAATCTTATAATCATTGTACTCTTCACCGAAAACAGGCCGATGATATCGTTTTTGCAAACCCACAGCAACCCCCACAAAGAGAAGACCTTGAGCACGCTGCATAAGCAAGAGCACGGTCTAAAAGGAAAAAGAAGAAAATCGAAAACAAGTTGAGAAGACAAGATTAAAAAATCTAGGGGAGAAATATTCATCAGAAGTGAAGGACAGCAATCAGTGACGTTGTCTGTAGAAAGCCTTGTACTGTTTTGATTTCGTACCATAATTATTAAATGAATTTACTGTAAATCAGTACTGGATTTACACTGAGAGCACGTGGGGCTAGTGCCCAGGAACGTCAATTTTCAAGGACGACAAAATGCAGAAATGAAGACACTAAAGGTACTGCAACGCTTGCATTATAAAAATTTCATTGACCAGTTTGCAAATCAAAGTGATACCATTAAATCTACACCTCAATCGCAAGTCAGGACCGCTGCCTGGATTCCCTTCTCTGAAATGCGGCGGACTCGGCACTTGCACTGAAAATTCATGGAATGCTAAGGATTTTCGTCGGATTTTTTGATTATATAAACGTGATGCTATTTAAATAATACACGTAAAATGATATATTGTATGATATATAGGTTTTATAACAAAATCCGACAACATGTTACCGATATGATGGATATTGATTTCAAACGCCATGAAAAGCTGGTTTATCTAAAGGTTATTACAGGGTGGACCAATATGTGAACGATTGTGACGTCTGGAAATGACGCTCCTCTCTGTGTATCCACTAAAAACGTTGTAGCTATTTATGTTTTGTAAAAATATGTAACATGAAAAGATTAACCAAATCGAGTTTCTTACCGGTTCTTCTCGATGACTGGGTTGTTTTCCGAACCGGTGGTAGCATTGACTTTTAGAAGCGCCTTCTCAGGGCCTAAATTAAATAAAGGATATTTTGATTTGATTCGATTGTGATGAATGAAATAAAATATTGTTTCTATTTAAAAAGCAATTACAGCAAGACAAGAATTTGCCTAGTCAAGATTTAGACGTCCAAATATGGAAAACTTAATCTGTAAAATTAAAAGTAATATACAACGAGTTTCTTTATTTTTATTTTTGGCAATCAATTTTTCAGATAATTACTGCCATTGTCACGTAATCAATAATATTACAAGCCTCGCACTATAATTTCAATATTAAGCGTCGTGTGAATCAATATTCTAACAAGATGGTGGATCCCTTGTTAGAACCTTACAGGGAGTTTTTGTGGCATCTAGAAGTTCATGCTCCGTGATATTATTTTCCATTCATTTCACTTATGAACAATGAACTAATTATATTACGTAAAACACCACCAAATTTACAAAATATAGAATCAAATAACACAAGATTATATCAAAATATAAAATCTATAACATGACAGACTAAAATCCAGTCAAAAACTCCATACAATGAGTTATAGATAAGGTGTTCTTCTTACGACTATATGATATATGCATAATTATTGAAAATTCTTTCGTTTTAAATACTTTCAATTCAATTATAGAGTTGCCACAAACGGAGGATCCGCTTTTAAATAACATTATTTAAGCCAAAGAAATGTTATTCTTTAACAAACAATGGTGAACAATTGTTCAAAAATTATTCTTGTAAGAAATTAAATACTTTACAAAAGCGGTCAGGTATAATGTTTTCTTGACTTCAGCGCTTTTGAAATTATTGGCTTTAGTGTTTTTTTATGGCTTTTAGAAATTAAAAATCAAATGAGACAATTTTAAAACCTTTTTCCTTTTTTTATACCATAGTAGGCGAATTATCAGGTGGGTCACCTGATGTTAAGTGATTAGGTAATAATCTACTAGAAGATTAGTTGCTAGAAAAAAAATTTAATTTCTGAATGTATTTAAATACGTCAGAGCAGGTGACTGATGACTTTTGAAGTGAAACGTTTATTGACACGGGAGGGAAATTTTTTTGTTACGCGTTAGGCGTTAATCGTAGTATGCATTTAGATATCTAGCAGTTTACAAAAATGAGTAAATGTTTAGTTAAATATTATCTACACATATAATAACAATGTAAATCTAATCTGTCTCTACTTTTTCGATTTTCGTAAAAAAAAAATGATGTGGGTGTCTAGGGATAAGTATAAAATACATATCAATCATTTTTAAAATTGTCTGTTTGTATGAACACACATCACTGCTAAAGTACTGGGTTTACAATAAAACCTCAAGAAAATCATGAAGCATATCCTCGAGTACAACTTAGTCTTTATTCTTAGTCTCTCTTCTTCTTATCCTTATCCCAACTGAGTAGGGTCGGTACAACTTGTTTCTCATGTTATGATGATTTGGCTAAATTTTTACGATCGGCTGCCTGCTTTTCATCAATCCTCCGTGGGATTATTGTGTTATACCTTCATATGTTTATAGTTATTATATACTAGCCTCTGCCCGCGACTTCGTTCGCGTAAAATAGATACTTTGGGCTAACGCTAACACGCAGCGGAAGCACTCAAGAGGAAAAAACCCCGAGTTTTAAACATTATTCATTGGTGCTCCGCTCCTATTGGTCTTAGCGTGATCATATATAGCCTATAACCATCCTCGATAAATGATCTATATAACACTGAAATAATTTTTCAAATCGAACCAGTAGTTGCTGAGATTACCCCCTACAACGATCACAACGTCACAAACTTTACCTCTTTATAATATTAATTAGTATAGATAATTACGAAGTCTGATAGGATCTTTTAGCTTCACAATTTTTCTGTAGGCTTTAGTTTCCTACGACTGCATTTTCGTTTTTTTTTTTTTCAGTATTCGTGGTTTCTGAGTTTTTACTGCACTTCCAACTACACGTTCTATTTATTCTGCCAGTTTTCGTACAAATTTTTGGGTTAATTACTTACTGGTTTTTGTTCAACGTTGGTGACTATCATGACAGAATTCGCTTACGCGGCTTCAAGATTTTGTATCACGTAAATTGACTAAAGTTAATAACGGTGATATCTTTCAGGGTTTTAATATAAACCTAGATACAATAAACCATTATAATAACATAAATATGAGAACTATAATAAATGCAAATGAAATGACATTTTAACTGACATCCAATTGACAAAAGTTAATAAATAATATAGACAGCGTTCCAGTAGAAGTTCACAACGCTCACGCTCACGACTGCGAGTTTTCCCGTTCCACTAGCTCTCGAGCGTTACGATCGTAAGCGCTAGTGGAACGCATTTGTGGGCGTTTTGAGCGTTCAGATAAATAATAAAAATGGTGACCTAGAAAAAATAAAGCAAAAGCTTTGAGAAGTTAAATTACACTTTGTAATTCTTAACAGTAAATTCCTATAACTATTAAATTCATTTAAGTATATTAAAGAAACAATGTATAATTCAATTTTTTCAATTTGAATTTGAAATTTGAAATTCAATTTCAATTTTCAATTAATTTTTTTATTTTAATTATCATAAAAACATAAAAATGACCTTATTGATTAAATGAAAAATATTAAATTACCATGAAATGATTATAAATTAATTTCTACATTGAATTTTAGAATTCACATCATTTTTCAAAAGAAGTAAAATTATCAAAACTTTATTAACATAGTTCATTTCATATTTCATTTACTTATTTCAATAGAATATGTTATTTAATATAAATATCCTATACCGTATCAAATAATGACATTTTCACGGTTGCCATCTTTATTGAGAATCCCGCCAATTTTGTCAACGCTCACGTCGACCCACCTCCAGACATGGGGCGTCGTGAGCTTCGCGTGAGCGCATGTTATGACACCATCAATGACGTTTTCGGCACGACCGCAACTCTCGCGGTTGTCTAGTGGAACGATGAAAAGGGCGTTGTGAACGTTGTGAACGTCTAATGGAACGCGCCCATAATAAATGAAAGCTCTATCAAAAGTTATTGTAATTAGAATGACGACTTTAGTTCAGTACGAGAGAAAAATAGATAAGTAAATGGACTGATGAATGAATGATAAATGAATGATTTTATTAGTGACTGTTTTCTACAGCAGGTTTCACTCGGACGAAGTCGCCGGCACAGCTAGTAATACATATAAGCCAAACAAGTTTCACTTCCACTGCGTGTACACATTGATACGCGCAATGTTTTATTTGTGTTTGTCAGTACAAGGTTTGCATAAGAGCAAATATTTGAAAATTCATACAGCAGAGTGAAAAAAATGTGTTAAAACATTTCTATACAAAGTATTTCAGTGTTTTTGCATGAAGGTTAAATACGCATTGAACTCTTAATTAAAAAAAGATAACTAAAATAAACTCATACTTAAAATAAGAAACTAGAAAAAGATTACAAAAGAATGTCTTCCCTTGTTTGAGTATAGTCATTATTTAAAGTTAAAAATCCTCTAACACTTATTTAAGCTGACAGTACTTATTCTGTTGTTGTAATTAGCTAAATCGCTATTTGCTGGCAAAAGAAGTTTTATAGTACCTATATTATGGATTACGTAGGTATAAGTAATTGGATATTAGTAAATCAATTAAATAATTTTAGATATCCACAAGTAAATCATGACTACTCCTATTTGACACTATTGACATCTGACAGTGTCTAATCTATCATTATACTATTGTTCCACCTTACGCAATTTGACGTAATATATACATTTTATAAATTGCTTATTGTATACATCATTTTCTTTTAACTAAAGTAACTCAATAACGATAACCAATTTAACGTATAATACGTA
Organism: Antheraea mylitta; assembly: GCA_014332785.1. Taxonomy (NCBI): domain Eukaryota; kingdom Metazoa; phylum Arthropoda; class Insecta; order Lepidoptera; family Saturniidae; genus Antheraea; species Antheraea mylitta. The sequence continues at coordinate 920,112 of JACEII010000109.1, forward strand.
AATTTCTTAATAAAGAACTAAACTAAAATATTATTCATAAACTGAAATTGTTTGCAAAATATCTGTATGTAATGGAACGTTTTTGAACGATGAGATTGAATTTAAGGAATGCTATTCAGAGTTGCTTGCATACACATTTAAATCGAATGTTTAGCTAGAGACCTCTTGGACACGTTTTTGTAATAAAGTATTTTAAACATGACTACGACTAGATTTAAAATTTTAGGTACTACTTAGTCAAACTCGTGTTATATCCGCGTTATTTTTTTTTTTTATAAGACCGAATATCTTTGAAAATGACATTTAATTATTATTTTATTTTGTCAACATAGTCGTACTGTGGTCTCTTTTTCTTTGCTACATTACATTTACATGCGAAGCCGGGCGGGAAGCTAGTGAACAAATAAATATAAATGGAATTAAATATTTACAACATAATTATATACATTAAAAGTAATTATTCCCTTGAATAATTTACTGTAACACAGATAATAACGAAGTTCCAATTTATCAGTCTGTAATTTCAACGTGCGTGTAATGAAACATCGTAAATTAGTTATATATAGAGGTCGGATGGAGGGTTCGTGGAAAATCGATACGTTACAATAAATGGGGCTTTGTGTGTCATATTCTAACAAGTATTTATACGTAGGTATGTTGTGGCCGAATTTAAAACTATTGAATTATCGATCTCGATTTCCAAGGATGGTGCTTTCGTAAATTTACGGCTTTATTCAGTTGTTGTAGCGATTTACAGCGACAGGAAACAACGTGAGGGACTCTGAACTAATATCCTCACCTTAACTAATCTATACTAATACTAGCTGTTACCCGCGGCTTCGCACGCGTTTTTTATTAAATATTAAATAAAAGTAAAATTATGATTAGATGTGTAAATTACAGAAATACTCTCTCAAAAATATTTGTAAGTACGACACGCACATCATATACTGTAACAGGCAACATGTACCATACATATGTGAATACTAACAGTGTGTCGAATGGGATGGGATTTAACATCAGCTACATACCTGAAACTTTAAACTATTATATACCATCCTCAATGCTCAGTTACACTATATTAGAAAGTATTAAAAATATTAAGCTATACATTATCGAACATGTTTTAAATCTTTTATTATATAGATATAATATGCCCATATTGTCGATATAATTAGGTTATTGATATACGTTCCTATAATTTAAATCACATATAAACATTTGACTTTCAATTATATTTATTCTTGGAGTCCAGGACAACGCACGTCTCACGCGCATGTTTACAGTGAACAACATATTTTGAATCAATTCCACATAGACGGATGCACGGGTAACAGTTCATCACTACATAGTGTAAAACAAAGTCCTCTGCCACGTCTCCCTTATGTCTGTTCGCGATAAGATCAAAAACTACAGAACGCATCTTCATGCAGTTTTCACTAATATATAAAATGATTCTTGAGCAAGGTTTAGGTATAGTTTGTTTTATCGTCAGGGCGGGCAACCCGCTAGCTTAAAATAAAACGGCTAATTAGTTATTTGTCCGTAAAATTCCCTTTCAAATATTATTTGTAGTCCGGTGAAACTGTTAAGAACTTGCTAGGTCAATAGTGTAATCATTTCTAAGAAAAAAAAACGTTCAAATAGGTCCAGCCGTTTTGGAGATTACTCGGAACAAATAAACAAACAGACATATCGACAGAATAAAAAAGATGTTGATATTTGTAGCACCACAGATATATGTATTCACCAAAAAGTATTTATTTTAATATTACATACGCACACTTTATTTTTATAATACGTAATATATCCTAAATCAAAAATTGGGAACAAAACTAACGAAAACTAATGTACAATAAACTTTTTGAGGAGTTTTTAGCGGGATTTCAGTCTGTCATGCAGTGGATATCATATTTTATTCATAATCTTGTGTTACTTGACTCTATATTATGTGAAATTGGCGACGTTTTATGTAATATGGTTCGTTTATTGTACATAAGTGAAATGAATGAAAAATAATACCACGACGCATGAATTCTGTGGTCTTGAAAATGAAGAAGATAAAAAGTTACGAAATATTATATAGAGGATTTGGCGCTTATACGTTTTCATTAACTTGGAAATAAAAGGAAACTGGCTAAAGAATACATAATAACTACCTATATTGACAACTTCAGAATTGGCAGTATGGATCAATTCCTTCGCCAGTCTTATTGGACGAATATTATTACTACTAAACTATTTGAATAACGACACAAAATAAACTTTGGGAATGCTTGCGATATAAATGTACCACGTACAATTAAATATTTAAAACAAAACTAACGTAGAACAAACTTTTTGAATAGGAACACAAAATAAACCATGAAAATATTTTCGATAGAATGTTATCGCGTTACCATGGCAACGCATATAATACTGACATTAACACGCAGCGGAAGCTTCAAAAATAGCCCAATTTAAATACATTCTTCATTAGTGCTCAGCTCCTGTTGGGTTTAACGTGATGATATGTAGCCTATAGCCATCCTCGATAAATGAGCCATCTAACACTAAAAGAAACTTTCAAATCGGGCCGGTAGTTCTTGAGATTAGCGCGTTCAACCAAACAAACAAACAAACTCTTCAGCTTTATGATATTAGTATAGATTATAAAGAGATAACGTTTGTGAGTTTGTGACGTTGTAGGGGGTAATCTCAGGAACTAGTAAACCCATTTTGAAAATTCTTTTACCAATAGAAAGCTATATTATTACTAAGGGTTATAGGCTATATATTCACCCGAAAAATGAAAGACTTTCTTGTTGTAGTCCGATTAGCAAAATAAGTCTGAAAAAAAAAACGGTTGAACGAAAAGATTTCTTACGAACTCTAGCTTAACCATGAGAGATATATGATTGAGTTATAGAGAAAAGTTGTAGAGCTTAATAATGCCTACAAAAAAGTCAGCGACAGCATGTATTTAACTTAGAGGTTTTTTTATTATCACGGCGGGAAACCGTTCGCTATATGCGTATTTTTGTTTGTTTAAAAAGGATACATTTCGCTACCGCACACCAGACTAGGCCCCCCTCGGCAGCGGCTCAAGCCTAGGTCCGTTCCTTCGGCGTGGAGCCTTTGAATACGCTGCTCGCACGACACAGTGATACAAGGTCTTTCATCACTGCAACAACATTACACATATTACCTCCACACACGTGCAGGCAAACATGCTTACACATGAAACTAGAAGGGTATTTGCGTTTCCTTTATCGAACTGAAATAGTTTAGACAAATCTTCAGACACCAAATACATATAAGAGTTGTCGGAGTATTTATGTTTGGTGCACATATATGTTTCTATAACTCATATAAGTATGAATATGTAGCTTAGCTCAGGTTAACTCAGATAGGTTGCGAACTGCATGAATCAGGCAACAGCCCAGTTCAGATAGGTCGTGAATTGCATGAATCAGGCAACAGCCCAAGCAGAGGTGTGCTGGGCGCTCTTGAGCTAGTCGAAATAAAATCGGCAGAGCACCTTAAGCGCTCGCCTTAATAGTCCGGTGAAGCTGTTAAGACCTTGCCAGGTCAATAGCGTAGTCAGTTCAAAAAAAAAAGTTTGTTCAAATATTATAGTACTTAGACGTTACATTGCAGTTTCGCCTGGAGTAGATTAGCCGTTACCATGTCTCCTTGTAAAAAAAACATTTAATTTTATTTGTCCCAGATGTACCTGAATATTTTTATATGAAAATAGGAATAGAGAGAGAGAGTAAAAAAGTCTCCTGTACGCTGCCACGCAAATTCTAAAACTCGTATGTATTTACAGTGTTATAAGATTAAACAGAACGTCCTCGGCATTAGAGATATACAATCAAAAGATCATTGCATTTATATTGATTTATAACAATGAACAATCGACATTTAAAACCTGCACGTGAATTACTTAGTGTATTATCCTTTATATTCATTTTCTCTGCTATAAAACCAATTTATTGTATAATAAATTACTAAAAGCGCCAAGACTGACATAATAAAACATCGCAGCGTACATCAGGTGACCGAATTTCCACAGAAAGGGCTAAAACTTAGTTACAAGGAGTGTTGCCAACTTTGTAACTGAAAATTTGGGTAATAAACAAGTTGAGTAGGTGACAGTTCTTAAATATTATCGTTTATTGTATTTGTTGAAAACTTGATATTTCATATCTGGAAATTTTATTAGAGCAGTTAGCAAAACAAACACTTTTATATGATTTACAATTATAAACAGATAGCAAATATCTTAGAAAAAACTTACAAAACTATGTATAAATTACATTACAGTAATTGAATACCTAGTTATTAGCTATTTAAAATCCAATTAAATTCTAAAATTATAGGTAGTTATGCATATACAGTAAAAATATGTTACAAGCATATGTTTGAAATGCATCGGTTTCCTCAAGATGTGTTCTTGCACCGTGAATGACTTTTTCTGAATAATATTAATAACAATAGTATATATCAAAGAAGAGTATTGAAGTTTTCCTAAGCTCTAACTTGTAGAATTATTAGGCTTCAAATACCGCCCATTTTAGCTATTTGTTTACCTAGGATTTATAAAAAATATGATATCTTAGTAAATATTATAAATTCGATTAAGTTATATGTAGGAACTCTATTTGCATGTTTACGTGCTAGTAACCTTTTTACTGCGACTCTCTCACTTCGTATTATAAAATTTATATTACGAAATGTCAAATGGACGGTCTTCTGTTTTTGCATTGTCATGAGCTAGGAATCTGTCATTGCTAATATATTATTGTAAGTGTATAATTATTAAATGTTTTCCTAAACTGGTGACCCCGAACTGGGACACGAAAAGATGTCGACCAACGAAAAAAATGATTTATTAAAATACACTTCGCAAAACTCGGAAGAAACTGCACCTGAATTATTCAAAGTAGGTATAAAACTTCCTCCGTTTTGGCCAGAAGAACCCGAAATATGGTTCGCTCAAGTCGAAGCACAGTTCTCCGTTTCTGGCATATCTAGCGATACTACTAAATTTAACTACGTGATTGGTCAATTGGATCATCTGTACGCTCGAGAAATTAAAGACGTAATTACAAACCCACCCAAGTCCAATCAGTACGAAAAATTGAAAACGGAACTAATCCGTAGAGTAAGTGATTCTCAGGAAAGGAAAACTAGGCAATTGCTTGTTCACGAAGAAGTTGGAAACCGTAAGCCATCTCAATTTCTGAGACATTTACAAGGTCTAGCAGGGCCTGGAATATCACATAATTTTTTGAGAACTATCTGGATTGATAGACTTCCTCACAATGTACAGGTAGTACTCGCAGCTCAACCCACTGCTTCGTTAGAAACTTTAGCAGACCTTGCAGATCGTATCCTAGATATTACTTCAGCGGAGCACCATGTAGCCTCAACTGGTCAAGAAAACAGATTGGATGATATTTTAAAAGAAGTAGCTGCATTGCGTGACCAAGTACAACAACTAACATTGCAGCAGTCCCGAAGTGCGCGTTCTCGTACAAGAAATGTATCTCGATCCCGGTCTCCACCAACTCGACTGAACTCTAGTTACCGAAGATATCCAGTTTGCTGGTACCATATGAAATTTGGTAAAAAAGCCACACGTTGTTCAAAGCCTTGTGATTATCAGATGGAAAACTACAAGGGCAATCAATAATGGCGGCCAATGATTGCCCAAGTACTACAGGTCGCCTATTCATCACCGATCGCACATCAAAAATTCATTTTTTAGTGGACACTGGTAGCGATCTTTGTGTTTATCCTCGGTTTTTAGTAAAAGAGAAACTTAACAAAACAGACTACCAACTTCGAGCAGCTAACGGTTCTATAATCAACACTTACGGTCACATTAATCTTAAATTAGACTTTGGACTTCGTAGAAGTTTTACCTGGCGTTTTATTGTGGCAGACGTTACCAAAGCTATTATTGGTGTTGATTTTTTAGCATACTATCAACTAGTAGTAGATTGTCGTAATAAGAGATTGTTAGATAGCATTACAAGATTATCATCTGTTGCTTCATTAGTTTATGACTCTGCAAACATACATTCTATTAAAATACCTTTAGACAATACGATTTATCACAAAATTTTATTAGAGTTTCCTGAAATCACTCGACCACCCGGTGTAAATCGTACGACCACACACTCTACAGTACATCACATACGTACAACACCTGGCCCTCCAATATGTAGTGCACCACGTCGTCTTGCTCCAGATAAGTTAAAAATAGCTAAACAAGAGTTTGAAGAGATGTTAACAAGTGGAACAGCGCGACCACCCGAAAGTGCGTGGTCATCACCACTGCACCTAGCCCCTAAAAAAGATAATGGGTGGCGCCCATGCGGTGACTATCGGATGCTTAACGCTAGAACCATCCCAGACAGGTATCCTATTAAACACATTCATGATTGCACACATAACATAAAGGGCTGTAAGATATTCAGCACTATAGATTTAGTTAAGGCTTACAACCAAATACCTGTTTGTGAAACAGATATTCCAAAAACGGCAATTACAACTCCTTTTGGGCTATTTGAATTTCCATATATGACCTTCGGTCTTCGGAATGCTGGGCAAACTTTTCAAAGATTTGTTGATGAAATTACTAGGGGTTTAGATTTCTGTTATACATATCTCGACGATTTTTTGATTTTTTCAAAAAATGAAGCCTTACATAAAAAGCATCTACGAGAAGTTTTTTCCAGGTTGCAACGTTATGGATTAGTGATCAATGTCTCAAAGTGTGTATTCGGAGCCAACGAGGTAACATTCTTAGGTTACCAGATATCAGCAAGTGGTACGAAACCTCTTGATGCTAAAGTTAAAGCTATAAAAGATTTTCCTCTTCCTACCAATATTAAACAGTTGCGTAGATTTATGGGAATGTTAAACTTTTATCGACGTTTTATACCACACGCCGCACGAATACAAGCACCACTAAATGCCTTATTAGCGGGTAATGTCAAAAATTCACAATCAATCACTCTGAATGGAGACACACTTGAAGCGTTCAATGAAAGTAAAGAGAGCTTATGCAATGCAACGTTACTAGCTCACCCAGATTGTGAAGCTAACCTTGCATTAGTAACCGATGCCTCGGATTCAGCAATTGGTGCCGTTTTACAGCAATTTAAAAATAACAAGTGGCAACCTTTAGCCTTCTTTTCGCATAGATTAACTCCAGCACAACAGAAATATTCGCCATATGATCGCGAACTTCTTGCAATTTATGAAGCCATTAAATACTTTCGACACATGCTTGAGGCCAGATACTTTGTAATATACACAGATCATAAACCAATTAGCTTCGCTTTTCATGAAAAAAAGCGGAATTGTTCACCCAGGCAATACAGACATCTGGATTTTATTTCCCAATTCACGACCGATATCAGGCATATATCTGGAAAAAATAACATAGTTGCTGACACCTTATCACGAATAGATGAACTTGAAGTACCAATTAAAATGGAAGACTTAGCTGAATCTCAGTATTCTGACCAAGAATTACAAAATATACTTAAAGAAGGTTCGTCACTTCGTTTACATAAATTCAAGCTACCAGGATGTCATAGATTTTTGTACTGCGATATCAGTACACCTACATCCAGACCCTTTATAACAAAGGAATGGCGAAAAAAAGTATTTAATGTTTTACATTCACTTAGTCACCCAGGTGCCAACGCAACAGTGAAATTAATTTCACAACGGTTCGTTTGGCCAGGTATACGAAGAGATTGTAGGGAATGGGCCAGGACATGTCTTCAATGTCAACGCACTAAAGTAAGTCGACACGTATCGGCACCATTGGACACATTTGATTTGCCTCGAGCTAGATTTCAACAAATTCATATTGATATGATCGGACCTCTACCAGTATCGCAAGGTTATCGATACTGTTTAACAGCCATCGATCGCTTTTCTCGATGGCCAGAAGTCATACCCATTATGGATGTTACAGCCGAGACAGTGGCAAAAGCGCTTTTTTCAGGTTGGATTGCCAGATTTGGTAGTCCAGTTGATATAATCACGGACAGAGGCCGACAATTTGAATCTGCCTTGTTTCAGCAATTACCAAAAATATGCGCATTTAATCACAAACGAACAACTGCATATCACCCAAAGTGCAATGGTATGGTGGAAAGATTTCATCGTCAATTAAAAGCTTCAATTATGTGCCACGCATCGAATCACTGGACAGAATGCTTACCTTTCGTACTGCTAGGCATAAGAAGCGCCTATAAAGTTGACCTACAAACATCACCCGCCGAAATTGTATATGGCGAACCTCTAAGACTACCTGGAGAATTTTTTGAACGTTCGTCAAGCGGAACTACTGATATGGCTGACTTTTCCGCCCGTATGCGTCATTTTGCAAAAAATTTGAGACCCATTCCTGCGTCACGTCATAGTAAAGAAAAAGTATTTATATTCAAAGATTTAAAAACATGCGACCACGTTTTTATCCGGGATGATACAGTACGTGGCTCCCTTCAGCCAGCTTACACAGGCCCTTACAGGGTGCTAGAGAGAGGACCGAAGGTATACAAAATTAATATCAAAAATAAAATGGTATCAGTATCTATTGACAGGTTAAAGCCGGCTTACATACTGACACAAGAAACAGAGTTAGATAACTATACACCATCATTAACTAAAACATCATCAGTGCAGGGTGACAAAAATCAAACTCAAAATCGGACACGGTGTAATAAACGTGTTCGATTCGCAGATTCACACCATCTTTGTCCTGCACTTGGGGGGGAGTGATGTAGGAACTCTATTTGCATGTTTACGTGCTAGTAACCTTTTTACTGCGACTCTCTCACTTCGTATTATAAAATTTATATTACGAAATGTCAAATGGACGGTCTTCTGTTTTTGCATTGTCATGAGCTAGGAATCTGTCATTGCTAATATATTATTGTAAGTGTATAATTATTAAATGTTTTCCTAAATATATATTTTTTAGACTTTCATGTCTTAACTTTGGTTTTACGTTGTTAAAGATACAGAAAAATATACACTATAAGGAACTTCCATCCACAATAAAAATCTGACCATTTACATTTACAATAAAAGCTAGTAAATAAATAAATAATATCCCAAACAAATGACAATTTACGGAAGTTAGTATAAATATATGATAACGCGATATTTCCGTTAAGACTGGCAACTCCATTACAGCGATCTTATTTAGCACAGCACTGGCAGGTCGCGTTTCGTTCATTCGATTATCGGGGAACGAAAGCTATTATCGTCCTCCGTGGAGCCTCCCGACCTGTTTAGGACCTGCATACATATTGCCAGCTTTTACTCTGTAGGTAAACTAGTTAGGACAATTTTATTATATTGTAACGCGATGCCAGACATAATTCAATTAAACCAACCTTCTTTTTTACATTAAAAGCCACTCAACTAATTTTCCTGGGGGAGTTCTCGGCTGAATTTTAATCTGTCATGTAGTAGATTTTATATTTTATTCATAATCTTATGTTATTTGACTCTATATTTCGTGAACTTGGTAGTGTTTTAGGTAATCTAGTTAGTTTATTCTGCATAAGTGAAGTGAATAGAAAATAATACTATGGAGCATGAATTTCTGAGAGGCCACAAAAACTCCCTGGAAGGTTCTAACAAGGGAGCCACCATCTTGTTAGAATATTGAAATGATTACATGACGCTTGTAACATTATCAACTACACGACAATGGTAGTAGTAATAAGGATTGGTTGCCAAACAAAGATAAAAAAAAGTTTGGAGCATAGATTATGACTTGCCACAAAAACTCCCTGGAAGTTTCTACCAAGAGTGCCACCATTTTGTTATAACAATAAAATGATGGCAAGAAACTTCTAATATAATTACCTACTCGATAAAGGCAGTAATACTCTACTAGAATATTGGTTACCATAAAAAACTGGATTGTCATATCATTCTTTGTAACATGCTTTTAATGAGATTTGAATTAATAATTCTAGGGTTTTTTTTTCGAACTGAATATGCTATTGACCGTGCAAGGCGTTTACAGCTTCACCGGACTACAATAAGTCCAGGGGTTTAACCGACGATATATCAAATTGATCAGAAACTCGTTCGAACCCCGGCATGAACAAACGAATTTTTCGAAATTCGTCTACATTTAATAATTTAAATTGGTAACACTATCTGCTGACGATAAAGGAAATCATTGAAGAAACCTGAACCTGAGAAATGTAGTAGTACCGCCGTAGGTGGGAAAACATAGAATTGTAGATTTCTCAGAGTTTGTAATCGCCAACATGTTGTGGATTGGTGTGACGTGAATACAGCCGAACCTTCTTTCGGAAAGAGGCCTGTAGCCATGCAGTGGGTCCCATACAAGCTGATAAGTAATTAGTTGTAGGGTATTAATGTCATTAGGTTGCATTGACCTACATTTTTTTCTGTATGACATCATTCCCCCCTCCTCCCGGAAATACCTCACCTCACCTGTATGAAAACGCTCCTTACCCTCGCCTTCTATTTTTCTGTTAATCTTGGCGATTTCGTTGAACAAAATGGAATTTTAATTATTTCTTAATATTTAAGCTTATACCTATCCTACTGTGTGTTGTCATTAACTTCCTTTTTGATGTGAAACATCTATAGGCGGAGGGTAGACCTGATTGTTGGCGTGGCGACGCAAAACACGAACACTGCACTATTAACGAAATACTCAAAAACATATGCAACCCTATCTGTATAAACATAAGATTCAAACTGCTTTGACGGCTACTCTACTACTTTTCTACTAATGTTACCTAGTACTAGTGTTACCTACTAGTGTGCCCTTTGATAAATGCCGCCAAACACACCGCACCTGTGCCTACTTGAATTTTTATATTTAATAAAGATGAATATTCATGTAATAAAATAAATAAACAGTCATTATTTTATGGAACAAATTTGTAACGCTTTATCATTTTATTACGCCATAACTGATTCCTGTCGTAATCTGCCTTTTTAAGCATGTAACTTATACAAAACAATTCATGTTTCACATCTGCCAGGCATCCCGTGACGGCTCATGTTTTTTTTGATACTTTAAACACACCTTACAGATTGCAAAGAATAGATTACTAATACTTCTGCTTCCCCAAATATAAGAACTCTTGAAGATAAATAAAACACAATTTTATTTAACATTTTAATATTGTAATTCCAGCATATCTGCCTAGTCCCTTATATAAATATATTATTATTTTACATAATTACATAAAACCATCTTAAATCACAAAACCTAACTCAGAAACATAATATGTTCCTTTGATACACTTCTAATATAGTAACAATAGTATGCCTTGAAAGATGTTAGGGTAACCAAACGTTCTATTTTCCATGGACTTGTACTTTAGTGTCTTGAAATGTCCTAGTTTTTAAGCAACGTCCTGGACTCTTAAATCGTTCTGGTAAGTTTCTATATGAGTCGACAAAATTGCGAGGTAATATATAATTAAGCAATTACATTAAAACAGAATATTTTCGCAAACTTAACGACGCGTAACTTGAAAAAAAAAATCAATAAATGTCTAACTTTAACCTCGAATAACTTTTACTAGAGTGGTTTTATTAAAAAAAACAGATATCTTTTTTGCAGGCCACTAAATTTCCTATAAGAATGCAAGTTGTTTTTTCTACAAGAATAATCCGTTGCCGAGTAAAAAGTTTTTTTTTTACTCGTAATTATATGGGAAATGGAAAAAAAACTATATTGGAAATTTAATATAGGAAATTAATTACAAGTTCGGATTTTCTTATAGTATTCTCTGAGACAATTTAATGATTATTTGGAAAAAAAAGTCAGTTTTTCTGGTAAACGCTTATGTATACAAGCTGAAAGTTTAGACAGTAACAATATTTATGAAGGATACTCTGCACTCGATTCTCGTTCTAGATCAATTAAAAAATAGATACTTAATATTTGACATAATTATCTAAAAAAAATACAAAAATTATACGCAATCCTCTACGCATCTATGTTAAAGCATAGTGTTAATGGGGGATGCGATGCGTAAAAATAGGTGCTGGTTCAGCGGGAGGATATGTGGACTCACCGATCTTGATGCGGGTTTGAATTCCTTTATCACCTCACTCGCGTCGTTATTACGATTAGATATGATTTAAGTTTTTTTTTTTATTGTAGCACGGCATAGTGACTGCAATATGCCTGATGGTAAGCACAGTACAATCCAAAAATAATAGCGACCACCGATTGACACACTGTCCATCGCCGGTCGCCACTATCATACCGGCCTGTAATAAGCTGGATATGCACAGGCTGATCCCGAAACGCGACCCGTAAAAGCGAATCACTATTACGGGCTTTTTCGCCATATACATGGTTGCGTCCCGTTGGTTACATCCCGCTTGCGTTATTGCTTCGTTCGTTATTCAGCAGGGTGCACCACGTGCAGGTGAGGTTGGCTTGGGTGTCTCAAGTCTTGATGTTATTCGACACCCCTTACACCCCCCATACTAAGTTTATAAAAGTTCACTTAAAGTTTACAGAACTATTGGAGACTCCAGATTTTTATTGCGATTATTGCGTCTTGTGTCACGACCACGGCACCGTTCGAGCGTTAGGAGCGTCAGGAACAAAACGAAAGGGTTTATTGTCCGTTTTATTATCGAAGGTTATTAGCTCCAGGTCGCCCCTTGTAGCTTTCGGCACCGGTCATTGCACGTAGGTTTATTACATTAGTATTTATACTATTGAAAGTTTAGAACAAACTTAAACTTAGGTTCTCTTTATTGCTTATTAGTATTTGTTTTGATATTATTATTTTATATATTAAATGTGCCCATGAACTATCATCTCTTAGAATAGTGTAAGCGACTAACCTAATACCTGGTATATATTTAGAAACTGATATCAATGTACCTATCTGAGAGGGATAAACTCCAACATTATTATACAGATGATTATGATATTTGGCATATCGAAACGTTATATATATATTACAATAACTCGCCAACAGGTGGCGTTATAATAGGTTCTTATAATAGCCAAGCTATATATTATAATTAAACGCGAACAACGTAGCGGGTTGACGCTAGTCTGATTCATAGGTCGGGTTGTTTCTTCGTTTAACAATATAGCCATAATCTGATCTATATCTACTCAAAATTCAATCTTCTCGAAGTAGCTTATTCATCTCCTCTCTTAAAACTTCTGCCTCTGCTTGCATCTCTTCCAAACCGCGAGCCGGTCTCGATGGATGGCCGGACTTGAATCTGTAAATATTCTGTACATTCAGAACATTCTAGAAACAACACCTGAACACACAAAACGATTCAACATACACACGTTCAGAAGTTTTATAGATATATAAATTAGCTACCGGACCCGGCTTCACACGGGTGGATTAAACAAATAATTATAGGAAATCGTCCCTTTAAATATAATAAAATAAAATGAAAAAAATAGCCAGTTAGAAATACTATTGGCTTGTAGTTTAAAACAATATAGTAAACCTGATCTGGGAATTATTCTCATAGTAACATCACCAAAGGAAAATTAATACAAACTAGACTTACAATTGTTAATATGCCATAGACTTAGTGCCGGTCTTCATGACTCTATGTCTATAAGCCAAACTTCATGGTCTGAATAATACCAATGCGAGGTTTTTTTTATATAAAGGAGGCAAACGAACTGGTGGGTCACGTGGTGTTAAGTGATCACCACCGTCCATAGACACTAGCGACATCAGGGAAGTCGCAAATGCGTTGCCAGCCTATATATAGGAGAGGGGGAGGAGTAGGAAAGAGAAAGAAGGAAAGAGAAAGGGAGGTGGGCCTCCGACACTCTCACTGACCGAACGAAACACAACAATGCAAGCACTGTTATTTCACGTGGATGTTTCTGTGTGTCGGGTGGTACTACCCCGGACGAGCCGACCCATTCATGCCGAAACCATTAATAGCTTCAGCGTGGCTCTACCACCTATAAATAAGTTCATGACACAATAAACACTATAATATCTGCGATGAATATTATACTCACTGATCGTGTTTAGCCAGTTCTAAATAAATCAAATCGTTTTCAATGAAGTCCCCCTTTTTTCTGGGCATCACGTGACAGTGGAGATGCTGAAAAGATAATTTTAATAAACTTCGCATAATGATGTTTTCAGGAGCTTCAATTATGCTCGCCGGCTCCCTATTCTGGGAGCTGGAGGCAGGAGTTCTCACCACCGGAAACGATATGGGGCGCCTCTGGCTCCCAGGGATATAGAGGAGAGGAGACGGCGTTTTAGAGAGGACGCCGTCGAGAGATGGAGGCAGAACCTGACGCACGCACGGTATACCGTAGATGCCGTCCGCCCCCGGTTGGGATTGGGAGAGGTTGGGACTCCCTGACGTTACGACTGGTGCAGGTCTCTCCGGACACGGTTGTTTCGGGTGGTAACCGGAGCCGGAGTTCACAGGGAGCCGACCGCCACATACTACGAGTGCGGCGCTGTCGAGGAGCCCGCACAGTGCATTCTGTATGAGTGTGCTGCATGGGAGGAACAGCGTCGCGTTCTGGCTGCGGTGGTAGGGCATGATTTGGCGCTGCCGAGGATGGTTTCGGCCATGCTCGCCGGCTACTAGGCTTGGCGAGCGGTGGCCTCCTTCTACGAGGAGGTTATTTTACTGAAGGAGGCGCCGGAGAGGGCCCGCGAAGCAGACCCTCTAAGCGGCCCTTTCCGCCAACGGAGGACCAGCGGGAGGAGACGGAGCCTTACCGGACTCCTCCCGCCACCGTAGCCAAATTTGAAAGGATGGGCTGAATGGATGGAAGGGAGTGTGGCGTATCCATTAGGGATTTCCCCACGCTGATAAAAAAGGAGGTACAGTTATAGAGTCCATATCGATTGTGAATTTAATCGAACAATCGAAGGAATCGATTACCAATAATTATCGATTTTACTTAAAGAAAAGCTGCTTTACAACTTTAATCGGCAACTATAAAAAGAGTATTGAGTTTAGTGTTTCGTTCGAGTGCATCATATGCAATTTATACTCAGTTAACGAGTCAGTATGGGTTGTCAAAATAATCGAATAATTAAAAATAATAATCGAATTAAGTCACAGTTAAGCTGTTCTTCAACAATTAACAACTGGAGAGAAGGAGAGAGAAAGGATCATTTCTAATGTTTCTCTCAAATGCATCATACGCAGTTTATACACATTTATTTATCGATTAATCGATGGGATCGATTAAAACCAGTCGTCGATTTTTGTTTAAGAAAAGCTGTCACCGACCGAACGTAACGCAACTATGCAACATCTGTTAGTTCACGTGAGCGTTTCTGTGTGTCGAGTGCTAGTACCAGGGACGAACCGACCCATTGATGCTGAAACCAGAAATAGCTCCAGCGTGACTCTACCACCACATAAATGCGTGTTCGGAATAATATTTGTACTACTTTTAATATAATCGTCCATGTACTGTGATGCTGAATAATCATATTAATATACTAGCTGTAACCACACCTTCACACGTGTTTTCTTTTAAATTGTATTAAAGAATTAACTTAACTTAAACTTGTGAGACCATAAACAATTATAGGAATGTAACATTTAAAAACAATTGTAAGTACATCACGTGTAGACCTTAGATATATAAATACTAACATCGTGCCAAATTAGGTTTGTCATCAGCAACATATTTGGAACCTTAACCCACCATATAAAGACCTCAGTGCTCACTTACACTGTATAAGGAACTTATTAAACAATAACTAAAAATATTATTATAAAAATTTAAATTACATTTAATATACATTGCCATTATAATTAAGATTTTGTGACTATACAAAAAATAAACGCTTGTCTGTTCCGCAAGAAATTATATTATAGAACTCTTTACGTAATACGTTTATAATCTAAGAGCTTATTAGGAAGACAATTCTATCTTCAAAGTTACTAATAATTATAATGACGAATTGTAACCAATAAGTTGATAATTATGTCTCTAATTAAAAATAAAGAATGAATTGAAATCTTGCTAAATTTCATACAGACAAAGTCGCGGGTAACAGGTAGTCTAAAATAGAATAACCTCAAATTACTTTTTATAAAGTTCGTTGTCTACTAGTGAAAGTCCCGTGAAAGTCGATCTAACCGTTTAGGATATAGTACTGCGGGCGAAGCCACGGCGAGGAGGTAGTATAAACTAAAATTGCTTGAATTACTTTTTAAAAGGTCAGCTATCTGGCAATAAAAGTTTCATAAATATCGGTCGAACCGTTTTGGAAATAGCAATGCAGGCGAAGCCACGGTTAACAGCTAGTGTAAATTAAAGTAGAATAAATTATTTGTTATGATGTCCGCTATTTGTTGGTGAAAGTCCCGTGAAAATCGCTCTAGCTGTTTTGGAGATAGCATTGCAGACGAAACCGCGGTTAACAGCTAGTGTAACTTAGAATATCCTAAGTTACCCGCCGTAATTTCAGCTATCCGCCAGTAAAATTCCCGTCAAAATCGGTGCCAGCCGTTTCGGAGATTACCCGGAACAAACAGACAGGCAGACATACAGACCGACGAACATTTTAAAAATTGCATTTTTGTTATCAAAAGCTTTCGTACCCAATAGGTCATTTTTTTATTTTGATATTACATGCAGAAACTTCGTTTTTATTATATGTATAGATTACGTACCTTAACAGTTTGTCCCGCATCGGGTCCGTCCTGTATGGTCACAGTACACGACTGTGTGTTGTGAACTTTCTCCATGAGCTAAAAGAACAGTTTGGGGATACTATATCAAATCAAACTATCTTTATTGTTCCAATTCCTTCAATAAATCTAACCATATTTAATGATGTTTTTGGACATCATCAGCCTGTAAAAGACGCACTACAGGATCATAGCACACGACGTATTGACGACTTAAAACTCAGAGGAATCCACATTTTCCATTATAATTTAACATTAGTATGCGAATTCCGAAAAATACCACGGTACTTGCCGGAATTAGAACCTGACGACATCGGATTGATATATTCCACCGGTCAAACCACTAGATCACTAGGATTTTATTTTAGTTTAGACATAACCATAGAAATTATTACAGAAAAGTTAAATACCTATTAAATATTTGTTTTACAAAAGTTTGGGTACTTTCATATTAAATGCACTGCGCTCGCCGAACGTTCGACATCTTGCTCTTTTAACTCTGTTTAGCTAGGTTAGGTTAGACTTGCGAAAAAGTATAACCAATATTACCAAATATAGAGTCAAATAACACAAGATTATCAATAAAATATAAAATCTACTACCAGACAGACAAACAAAAAACTCATTGTATATAAATAAACATAAAAACTAGTTGTCAATAAAGTAGAAAATATCAAGGATAATTTCCTCTAAACTTACCATCTGAACCAATCTTATAGATTTGTAGAAATCTTGAGCTTCTGCGTCGGTAAGATCTTTGTTTCTCTCGACGACACGAATGGGTGCGACCAAAACGTGTCCCGGGATGACGCATCTGAGATTACATTTATACCACGTGAAAGGTTAGACACTCGCAATATTCTAGGATATGACGCTTCATGGTTTCATTTAACATACAAAATAATAATATCAAAACAAACACTAATAAACAACCAAGAAAACCTAAGTTAAAGGTGTAAATAAAATAATGAAGCTAAGTGCAACGACCGATATCAAAAACTACAATAGGCGATCTGGAGTTAATAACTTTCCATCATAAAACGGGCAATAAATGCTTTTGTTTTGTTCCCGACGTTCCCACGTTCCCTTTCAAATGCAAGTGAAATCACCCGACGGTCACTGACACTGCTTAACATAGAGGCATAGAAGATTGAGTATAATTCTAGTATTTTTAGATAATCAAGTCAAATATTAGGCACCTCTTTTTATTAATGATTTAGAACGAGAATCGAGTGTGGAATGTCCTCCATAAATATTGTTGCTGTGTAAACAGTCACCTGGTATATTAAAATAGCTCCGCCCGAGGCTCTGTTCGTCTCGAGTGCAAAAAGAATAACTCCAATTTACGTTACTCGTGTTTTAATAGTTATGGTTATTACATGGGTTCGACTACAAATTGGATGATTTAAAATTAATTTTCCTCCAATTTTGAAATATATTTTAGTAACACTCAAGATAATCCCTCCTGATAAATTTTGGGATTTTTTTATTTCTTATTCAAATTACATGGTATAATTTCTTCATGATTTGCAATAAGACAATAATGTAAAAAAATATTTTTTTTTATGGGAAAATTTACAGTTGGACGGAGGACTTCTTCAAATTGAAATTAGGAGCTGTCTTATGCACAACATTTTTGTTTGGATATACTCTATGACATTTCGGGGTGATGAAAAATAAAAAAAAACAACTTCTTTCGGCACACCCTATTATGACTACATATTATAAAACAAAGCCCTCTACCACGTCTGTCTGTCTGTCTGTCTGTTCGCGATAAACTCAAAAACTACTAAACGGATATTCATACGGTTTTCAGCAGTAGATAAAGTGATTCACGAGGAAGTTTTAAGTATATAATTTATCAAGGTATTTTTTATTATCAAGGGCGTACAACCCGCTTGTTTTTTTTATGAACCTGTAAAATTTCCAACATATTTTCTTTATTGAAATTAATTCATGCATTTAAGAACTAACATCATGTGATATTGTGAATAAACGCTAAAAGCCAATAATATTATATATTTAAAAAGTTTAGATACATTACCTACATAATATTTTAACAAAACAAATGGCACGATAACGCACACATACGTAAAGTAATATTGTAACGCCGCACTATCTTAGAATAAATGTGGAAGTAAGATGGCATATTCTCAATATCGGTCGTGAAAAAGAAATAGTATGATGCTAAGATATGGGCGGCCACCGTCAAAAATAAGCTAGTTAGCCAAGTTTTAACATACCGCTATCGAAGCGCTTAGGCCTTATCTATGGTTTTTGATGTGACACATCTATAGGTGGAGGGTAAACCTGATTGTTAGCGTGGCGACGCGAAACACAAACATTGCATTATGAGGGAAATACTCAAAAACATTTGCAACCATATTTGTATAAAATAAGATTCAAATTGTTTTGCTGGCCACTCGTTAGACTAGTGTTACGCGGCACGCGTCGACGACCTAACGCCCTTTGATAAATACCGCCAAACACACCGCGCCTGAGCCTAGTTGAATTCTTGTATTTTGTATTTAATAAAAATTAATGTTTATGTAATAAAATAAATAAACAGTCATTATTTTATGGAAAAAAAATTGTAACAATTTATCTTTTCATTATGCCATAACTGGATTTCTGTAGTAATCTGTTTTTTATGCATATAACTTATACAAAATATGGATGTTTCACATCTGCCAGGCGTCCCGTGACGCCAATTTTTTTTTTAGTTATAATATCATTGCTAAAACAAAATGAAAGTGACTGATTTAGTAAGTTTACAAATCACGCGACACAGTTAACATTTAGTAGAATTTCTCCACTTACCTTAAGTTAACGAAGGCGTATGTCAGCTCGGATTTGTAAAAGACGCAAGTGTCAAGTATCCGGACATGTCCGAAGATTTGTGACGGCCCCCCATCCGAAGAGACGGACGGAGACGTGGACGGTTCCGTACGAACGGATTCAACCGAATGTACGGGTAACAATGTCTTCCGGAGGGAAAGTGTGTACAGAGAATATATATCTCGCCTGAAAAAAACACACATAATTGTGACTTTTTAACGGTCTACGATAAGGAGGAGTGTGAAATCACAATGAAAGTTAACCCCTTGGCTGGTTTTTTAAGACACACATCTCAAAATGACCGATCTTATTTGACATCATAATGACAGCTACATTACAACTATAATAATCTGAAGTGATGTTAGTGTAAATATAGGTATGGCACTTTTAAGGTGTTAGAGCCACGCTGACGCTATTACTGGTTTCAGCATGAATGGGTCGGCTCGTCCGGGGTAGTACCACCCGACTCACAGAAACAGCCACACTGCTTGCATTGGTGCGTTTCGTTCGGTCAGTGAGACCGCCGGAAGCTCCTCACCCCTTTCCACTCCTCCCCCTCAACTGCAAACACGGGCCGGCATCGCACTTACCACTCCACCGGTGTTGCTAGTGTCTATGGACGGTGGTGATCACCTAACATCAGGTGACCCGCCTGTTCTTTTGCCTCCTATGATATAAAAAAAATGTATTGTGAAAGTTATCGATTGTAGGTGGTAGAGGCACGCTGAAGCGTTCACAGGAATTACAAGAATTAAGACAATATATTTTTGTATTAGTTCAGTTCGTAATCAACCACGCGCGAGTCACTACCACTGTCCACTATTTACCATTAGCGGCGGATTATTATAAACCATTTAATAAGCATTTTACCAATAAAACATTTACCAATTAAACCATCTCTTTCTTCATGGTCCTTCGAGCCGGAGTGTGTGGTCAAAGTGCACGCACTGCACAAATTATACATAATACCTAACAAGCAGTTCGTTTATGTGACTCCGAACAATAGCAATGAAATACAATATGGTGATATTACTGAAAATCTTTACGGTGACGTAAAAATATATGAAAATAATACATATGTTTGCTTTTTACTGTAATCTCAAGTGGTATTACATAAAATTCATAGTGAAACTTAAATTTAAAAAATAATAGAAAAACACTACTACCTTCTATGTTGAAATACGGGCATGTTCCGCCTAACATCGGTAAGCTTTTGCATTGATATGTCGGCGAGTTTGTAACACGGGGCGGAGTCCCCACAGTCAGCGAGAACCTAATAAATATCATTAGTGTCATATATACTAATTTTATTTAAACTTTATTTCTGGCAACTAATCCTTCAAATTACCACTGCCATTGTCGTGTAGTGAATAATATTACAAGCGTCGTGTGATTATTTAAATGTTCCAACAAAATGGTGGCTCCCTTGTTAGAACCTTCCAGGGAGTTTTTGTGGCATCGCAGAGTTAAATGCTACGTGGTGTTTATTATATTGCATTCACTTCACTTATGCACAATAAACTAACTATATTACTTAAAACACCACCAAAATTACAAAATATAGAGTCAAATAACACAAGATTATGAATAAAATATAAAATCTACTACAAGATAGACTAAAATCCCACCAAAAACTCTATACTAATATTATAAAGAGGTAAAGTTTGTGACGTTGTAGGAGGTAATCTCGGGAACTACTGGTTCGATTTGAAAAATTCATTGTTATATAACTAATTTGTCGTGAAAGGTTATAGGCTATATATCATACGCTAACACCAATAGAAGCCGAGCACTAATGAAAAATGTTTCAAAATCGGGATTTTTTCCTCTTGAGAGATTCCGCTGCGTGTTAGCGTTACCCAAAGTAACTATTACACGCAGACGAAGTCGAGAGCAGAGGCTAGTAGTGAACAAATAAACCTAATACCTTTAAACGAGCAATTCTTGTATATTTTTATATTAGTATATATTCAGAATTACGGAAACGGCGTCATCTATTTCCGTGAAACTTAGTGTGTAGGTAGTCTCGGGGACAATAAATCGATCTAGCTAGATTTTTGTTCATAGAAAACCTATTTTTAACTGAGATTTCAGGCAATGAAAAAATATAGCTAGAATATGACGGTAGATTTCGCCGGCGCTGTCAAAACAAAAATAGTTGAGATGGAAATCGGTTGCTTGGAAAATCCGTGTAACCCCAGTTCGAATCCGTGTGTATATATATATTTTTTTAATGATAATTTTGTAAGGCAACAATTTATTTTAATGAAATAAATAATTTAATTATTACTATAATTATAAGAGAGATATGTTATTTTTTTTATGACAAAAAATGTTAATTTTATTTATATATTTAAAAATGATTTTTAAAGATCCGAGCTAGGCTCAGTCGCCTAGGCACTATTTTTAATATAGTTACCTCTCCCCAGGGGTCAACACAGAGCGCGTGTCCGTATGATCGCCTTTTCGGGTTATGGTGTCCAGTTTGTGCAGCCGCGACCACATAACACTGATTTTCTATAGCTCTAGATCTGGAAAGAATTCATATTCATCGTCATTACACCTGGAAGGTACACAACATGTATAATGGAGATTAAAACTCGTAGAAGTTACGAAAACAGGCAGCTATCTAGGATGAAAATATTTACGACTTAAAATTCAGGTTGAAATCTAAAGACGAAATGTAAAAATATGAAACTATTTAAAAAACTGAGCCATCACAGGACGCCTGGCAAATGTAAAACATCGAAATTGTTTTGTATAAGTTATATGCATTAAATAACAGATTACGACAGGAATCATCTATGGCATAATGAAAAGATAAAGCATTACAAATTTGTTCCATAAAATAATGACTGTTTATTTATTTTATTATGTAAATATTCATTTTTAACAGATACAAAATACAAGAACTAGGCGTAGGCGCGGTGTATTTGACGGCATTCATCAAAGGGCGCTAAGTCGTCTGCGCGTGCCGCTTAACACTAGCAGAACGAGCGGCTGACAAAACAGTTTGAACCTTATATGTATACAAATAGGGTTAAAAATATTTTTGAATATTTCGTTAATAGTGCAAAGTTCGTGTTTTGCGTCGCCACACCAACAATCCGGTTTACCCTCCGCCTATAGATGTTTCACATCAAAAAAATCAAGCATTTAAAAATAAGCTGAGAACATTCTTTTTGTTGCCTACTTTTAAACGTCTAGCAGAAGTTGTGCCCCTGGGAAAGTATCTAACGACATTGGTTCCTACTTTAGATTATATTATACACAACACATTTGTACACATTATATAATTTGTAAGTAGTAGAGCCACGCTGAAGATGCTATTGATTTCAACATGAATGGGTGGGTTTTTTTTTTTTTTTTCGAGATGTCTACGCTATTGACCCAGCAAGGTCTTAACAGCTTCACCGGACTACTAAGGCGAGCGCTTAAGGCACTCAGCCGATTTTATTTTGGCAACCAGCTCAAGCTCCTCGGCTTGGCTGTTGCCTGTTGCATGCAAAATCGCGACCTATCTTAGCTAACCTAGCTAACTATTCATATATGTATGAGTTGTTGAAACGTATATGTGTATCAAGCATACACGCCTCAGCAACTCCTCCATATATTTATTATCGGAAAATTGAGTTTTTCAGTTCGACGAGGGAAATAAGTAAACCCTTCCACTTTCATGTGTAAGCGTGTGGCGTGCACGTGTGTGGGGGTGATCGTGTAGTGTTGTAGCAGTGATGTATATTTGTGTGTCACCGTATCGCGCAAGCAACGCACTCAAGGGCTCCCTGCCGAGGGATCGAACCTAGGCTTGAGCCGCTGCCGTGGGAGGCCTAATCGGGAAAATGAATGGGTCGGCTCGTCCGTTGTCTCGGTAGTGCCAACCGACCCATAGAAAATCGTAAAGTTACAGTGCTTGCATTGTTGCGTTTCGTTGGGTAAGTGAGAGCGCCGGAAGCCCACATCCCCTGCCCCCTTCTCCTCCTTCCTCCCCGTGCCTCAAACCAAGGCTGGCAACGCACTTGTATCTCCTCTGGTGTTGCTAGTGTCTATGGGGGGTGGTAATCACTTAACATCAAGTGACATATCTATTCGTTTGTCTCCTATGATATAAAAAAAAAAACATAGAAAATCAGCCATTTAAAAATACCTGAGCAGGATATGCCAATGAGCTTCACCGGTCGTATGTGTGAAAGCTGATGGGTAAGTTAAAATCTCTGCACGCATTATGCTTAGTGCGGTGCTCAGCTCCGGGAAGCGAAGGTCGTAACATATCGACATACCTACGAGGATAATAATAAAAAAACAACTTCAAAACATATACAAGAACCTCTTTGATCTATACATATCGCACCACCGGTGCTACACTGTCACTTATGAGAAAATGCAACTTTTCAGGAGAAGCATTTAAAAGTTTGATATCGTAAAAAAATATCATTATTCATGATTCAGATAGTGTAAATAGCTTATACTACAGCGTCAACTTTTAACTTACTTTTGAAAGAATAATAGTCACTTAATATTGTAAAAAATATACTATAAAAATATTTTAAAACTGCAAACCCACTCATAAGTGACATTGTGGCACTAACGAAAAATAATAACCGTTATTATGTAACACTGAATTGAAAAACCAAGAACAAATGGTTTACTAAGTTTTAATTTGAATAGCAATTATAAGAAATGACATTATAATGACATTTATTATGAGCTAGAAAACAAATGAACCAAGGATAAATGCCTGTCTTTTGTTTTATGGGAGCAAATAAATTAATAAACAAACAAATTGAAAAAATATGGCAAAGGGCTCATAGAATTTGAAAAATATATAACCTACAACCATTTACGATTAATTCCGCGCCGAATGGTTGTGGGTTCATGCTGATCGGTCCAGTAGTTTTCGAGTTTACCTCGGACAGAAAAAACAAACTTTGCTTATATATATATTGACTTACACTTACTTACTTACTTCTCGATTCATTGATACAAAACGACGGTGGCATTGATAAGGACGTGAGGAATAAGATAAATGTAGGATGGATGAAACGGCGAAATGTGTCTGGGGTAGCTTGTGATCCACAAATGCCTTTGAAACTTAAGGGGAAGGTTTATAAAACTATGATAAGACCGGTCATGCTGTATGCATCTGAGTACTGGGCTACGAAAGAGACGGATGAGAGAAAATTACATGCGGCAGAGATGCGAATGTTAAAGTGGATGTGTGGTGTAACTAGAATGAATAAGATTAAGAATGAGTATATTAGAGGCAGTTTGAAAATAGCATCAATGACAGAGAAGTTGCGGAGTAATCGGTTAGCATGGTATGGGCATGTCATGAGGAGAGATGAAAACCATATAAATAGAAAAGTGTTGAGTATGATAGTGGATGGATATACGAGTAGAGGAAGACCGAAAAAGGTGTGGATGGATTGTGTGAAAAACGATATGTGTGTAAAAGGTGTGAATACTGAGACGACATCTGGCAGGAGAGAATGGAAAAAGAAAACATGTTGTGCCGACCCTACTTAAGTGGGATAGGGGTAATGATGATGATGATATATATATATATTAAATATTTCTATCTTTTTTAAATTTTGCTCAAGATCTTCTTAGTGAATCTTGTAATTGGCATATTCAGCAAGTGTCATTGTAGTTACAACACTAATCTTTCAACAATATTTAAATATCGTGGAAATAAGGTCACAACTGTATCTCAGGTTTTTTTTTTTAATATCATATAGGAGGCAAACGGACAGGCGGCTCACCTGATGTTAAGTGATCACCGCCGTCCATAGACACCAGCAACACCAAAGGAGTTGCAAGTGCGTTGCCAGCCTGTGTTTAGAGGGATGGGGGAGAATGAAGAGAAGAAAGGGAAGTGAGAGGGAGAGGACAAGTGAGGGGGAGGGGAGATGGGTCTCCGACGCTCTCAGTGACCGGACGAAACGCAACACTGCAAACACTGTTACTTTACGTCGGTTTTCTGTAGGTCGGGTGGTACTACTCCGGACGAGCCGACCCATTTATACTGAAACCAGCTACTAGCTTCAGTGGCTCTACCACCTACAGGATACTATTGCTCCAGAATTAAAAAAAAATATTATGTTACAATTACCTTAGTAACTAAGCTCCAAGCGTCACCTGATTCACGCCAAAACGGCAAAGACATTTATGTCCTCATACGGAAATTATACATAATACGTAAACAGCATTATAGCTCCAAGTAAATGAGTGCTTTAGAACAATTATATACTTGCCTCTGCCCGCGACTTCATTCGCGTGGAATAGATACACTAATACTAACACGCAGCAGTTCTCAAAAGGAAAAAACATCCCGATTTTAAAACATTTTTCATCTGCGCTCCGTTCCTATTGGTCTTAGCGTGATGATATATAGCCTATAACCATTCTCGATGAATGAGCTATATATCACTGAAAGAATTATTCAAATGGGACTAGTAGTTCCTGAGATTACCCCCTACAACGTCACAACATCACAACGTCACAAACTCACAAACTTTACCACTTTATAACAGATTTAACTCGTTTTTGCAATTTTTGCATAAGTGACAGTGTCGTACCGGGTGTACAATATAAATAAGTATGTAAATGTAACATGACTCTAGAATTGTAGATTTTTATAAAAACAATATATTGTAGTTATTCCAAGACTGGAAGAAGTGATAAAATACATTTTAAACGTTTTATAAATGTATGTCTGTCTGTTTATTTGAACACCCATCACTAACCTTATTTTCCCTTATTTTTATCTTATTTACCCAAGAAAATCATAGAACATGTCTTCGAGTAACATTTAATCCTGATTTCATTAAAATCTCTATGATAAATTATTATAATTTTAATGATAAAGCGATTTAAGCACGAGAGATAAGTAGACATGTAAATGGGTAGAGTCATGCTAAAGTTATTACTGGTTTCAGCATAAACGGGTCGGCTTGCTCGGGGTAGTACCACCCAACCCACAAAAACACCGACGTGAAGTAACAGTGCTTGCATTCTTGCCTTTCGTTCGGTCAGTGAGAGCGCCGGTGGCTCACCTCCCATCTTCTCCTTCCTTGCCCTTCCTCCTTCCTCCAAACACAGGCTGGCAATGCACTTGCAACTCCCCTGGTGTTACTAGTGTCTATTGACGCCGGTGATCACTTAACGCCAGATGACCCACATGTTAGTTTACCTCCTATGATATCAAAAATGGACTTTAATATATTCAAATGATTTTATCTATCACTGTTTCTTTACATTGATTTCCACGCGGCCGCAGTCGCAGGCACAGCTATTTGTAAATATATATTTATTTGGATTGACATTTTTTTTCTTAACGTGAAGAAAAATCTCTAGGACTGTCAGGACCCCGGGTGAGATCCTGAACTTGAGTCGGAAACTCGCCGACTAAAAAACTCCACAGTAAACCGTACACCGTACTGTGGGTGTGTCACGGGGTAGCGCGAGCAAGTTCTGCGACACTCACGGAGGATTAACATAACCTACCAACATCTATATAACTAGACATTTCCTATTTGATGAGATCCCTCCTCTATATTGGAAATCCATGGTGCAATCTTAATGAAATTAAAGTAGGAACGTTCAAAATATCCCCTTCCCAATAAAAGTAGAACTTTCAAATTGATTTATATATAAAAAATACCATGAATAATTACAAAACATGAGTCAAATAATAGAATATGTAAATCTATACTGATATTATTTTTTTTACTTTATTTTTAGCAACTAATCTTTCAGATTATTACTGCCATTGTCGCGTAGTCAATAATATTACAAGCGTCGTGTGATTATTTCAATATTCTAACAATATGGTGGGTCCCTTGTTAGAACCTTCCAGGGAGTTTTTATAGCATTTCAGAATTTCATGCTCCGTGGTATTATTTTCCGTTCACTTCACTTATGCAACAATAAACTATGTTACGTAAAACACCACCAAGCTTACAAAATATAGAGTCAAATAACACAAGATTATGAATAAAATATAAAATCCACTACATGACAGACTAAAATCCCACCAAAAACTCTATACTAATATTATAAAGAGGTAAAGTTTGTTACGTTGTAGGGGGCAATCTCAGGAACTACTGGTTCGATTTAAAAAAATCTTTCAGTGTTATAAAGCTCATTTATCGAGGAAGGCTATAGGCTATATATCATCACGCTAAGCTCAGTAGGAACAGAGCAACAACAAAGAAAGTTAAAATAGTTTTTTTTTTCCTTTTGAAAGCTTCCATTATGTGTTAAAGTTAGACCACAGTAACTATTCCATACAGACGAAGTCGCGGGGACAGCTAAAGTAGATATAAAATACAATACGTATTTATACGTAAAATTTTATTGTATACTAGCTGACCCGTGCAACTTCGTCTGCACCAAATTGGTTATCACTGGTTTCAATTGTATTTTTAAACGCGAAAAAAATGGATAAAACTGATATCCAATTGCAGCCATAACTACCGTTTCCAAAAATCCAAACTATCCACGGATTCACTGAAACATATACCCAAATTACATGTAATTTTTATTTTAAACTAGCTGACCCGTGCAACTTCGTCTGCACCAAATTGCTTATCACTGGTTTCAATTGTATTTTTAAACATGAAAAAATTGAATAAAACTAATACCCGATTGCAGCCACAACTACCGTTTCCAGTTGTGAATCCAAACTATCCACGGATTAACTGAAACATTACCAGATTACATGTGATTTTTTTTTAAATAAGCCTAGTACCCGTTCGTAGCATTATTTACCACTCCATTGTTTGTAGTCCGGTGAAGCTGTTAAGACCTTGCTCGGTCAATAACGTAGTCATTTCGAGAAAAAAAATCATCTACCAGGATCCATTAAGATAAAAAGTAACCTACATAAAACTAAATAAACATCTCTACCACTTACTTTCTCATAAATATCTTCAACTTGTATTAAAACCTTTTTGTACTCCATTGTATTAAAGAAAAATATATGAACACCATATCGAAACGTCAAATATCGTGCAGAAGCGTGAACTGTCACTTGCTTGAAACTATTGTTTAAGAGTTATAAATTGTTTCGAAAACGTATTCTAAATATATTTATAAAATATTTTTATAAATAATCTTTGTACCACTCACAACATAGTA
>JACEII010000109.1:953800-970222 GCA_014332785.1 Antheraea mylitta
TTTTTTTTTTCTGTCGAACTGACTACGCATTGAACTAGAAAAATTCTTAACAGCTTCACCGGTTTTTTTGTCTGGAACTGACTACGCTATTGACCCAGCAAGATCTTAACAGCTTCATCGGACTAAAGCAAAATTGTTTTTTTTTTTTTATTCGAACTGACTACGCTGTTGATCCAAAAAGGTCTTAACAGCTTCACCGGACTACTAAGGCGAGCGCTTGCGGCACTCAGTCGATTTTATTTGGGCAACTAGCTCAAAGGCGCACGGCACACCTCGGTTGGGTCTATTGCCTGATACATGCAATTCGCGACCTATCTGAGCTAACCTAAGTTAAGCTATATATTCATACATATATGAGTTTTTGAAACATATATGTGTACCAAGCATACATACCTCGACAACTCTTATATGTATTTTGTGTCGGATAATTAATAATGTAAAATTGCCCATTTCTATTTTGTTCACTAAACGGATTCTTACTGGAATTTGACTAGCAGTTCAAAAACCAGAGTACAAGCTACGTCATATGTGAATATTTTCTTACTACATTTTCATTCTATATTTGTCCTATATATTCTTCGTTGAATGACTAGATACTTTATTGCTGGATACTTTGATTTGTGCACCGGCGAGCTTAATGCCATGAGGCAATTTCTTCCAGCTATGCAGCGATATATATATATATGTTGACCTAGCAAGGTCTTAACACCTTCACCGGGCTACTACGGACGAGCGTTTAATGCACTCAGCCGATTTTATTTGACAACTAGCTCAAGGATGCACGGCACATATATTTGTATATATATAATATTATTCCTTCCCCCAATCACAGGCTGGCAACGCACTTGCAACTTCTCTAGTATTGCTATATATCTAGTATAGCTATGGAAGACGGTGATCACTTAACATCAGGTGACGCACCTGTTCCTTTGCCTCTTATGTTATAAAAAAAATGAAGGTCCTCATAACTGGGTTATTGAATTAAAAAGAGCAACTGTTAGCTTGTGTTTTAATCTCAAGGTTCACGGTATCTATGATCTTTCGCGCGGGACAGTGCTCAGTAACTAGCTCGCCGTTCATACGTCGTACTCCCATATAATTATTTGCTTACCATGTACTCTGCCTTATTATGTCCTTACAAGCTAATAATTTATTTTTTCTGAAACTGATTACGCTATTGACCTAGCAAGGTCTTAACATTCTTAAGACGAGCGCTTAGTGCACTCAGCCGATTTTATTTGACAACTAGCTCAAGGGTGCACGACACAACTCTGCTTGGGCTCTTGCCTGATACGTTCAATTCGCGGCCTATCTTAGCTAACCTAAGCTAACTACTCATACATATATGAGTTGTTGACACATATACGTGTACTAAGCATACATACCTCGACAACTGGCATATGTATTTAGGTCGGATAATTTTTCTAAATTATTTCAGTTCGATAAAGGAAAAAATAAAACACTTCCACTTTCATGTGTAAGCGTGTATGCGTGCACGTGTGTGAAGGTCATATGTGTAATGTTGTTGCAGTGATGTAAGATTTTATGTCAATGTATAGCGCGAGCAGCGTACTCAAGGGCTCCACGCCGAGGAAACGGACCTAGGCTTAATATTACGCCTACGGGGCCCTACATTTATATTTCTATACTAATATTATAAAGAGGTAAAGTTTGTGACGTTGTAGGGGGTAATCTCAGGTACTACTGATACGATTTGAAAAATTCAGTGTTACATAGCTCATTTATCGAGGAAGGTATATTAGAAGGTTATAAGTTTATTTTATCACTCTAAGGCCACTAGGAGCGGAGCACCTATGAAGAATGTTTCGAAATCGGGTTTTTTTCCTCTTGAGAGCTTCCGCTACGTGTTAGGGTTAGCTCAAAGTAACTATTCCACGCGAACGAAGTCGATTGGAGATTAGTAACAGATAAACCAAAAGATTATTAAGATCCTAAAAGTTACAGCCAAATCTAATAAAAAATCTATGAAAACCCTAAATATACAGGCAAAGGCAATAAAAAACGTACCAACCATCCCGATAGGTGTCTCAACAGGTGCCACGATATGACCACCAGAGTGTGAGAAATCACTCTCTTTCAACCTCACATTCTTCTCCGGTATCTCCACATCGAAGAGGTGTAATTTTCTGTAAGTTTGGACAATCTCGCCTTTATTGTCTATTATTACGTGAGTGTTGTACATCTTCGATGGGTTTGCTTCATCCTGAAATCAAAAAAATAGATGTGGTTTAACATGGTAAGCATGTTAGGCCTAGTGAGAGATTGCCTTTGAACTGCAGCTATCAGAACAAACTAACATATCCTTGGCGACAGATTTTCAACTTGCGGGTGGAAAGTATGTAGTCCGATCAAATTATACCAAAAAATAAAACGAAGCTAATTGTTTAAGATATTTATTCAATAATTTATTGTGTAGGTGGTTGAGCCACGCTTGTAGGTGGTAGAGCCACGCTGAAGCGTTTTGGTTTCAGCATGAATGGGTCGGCTCCTCCGGGGTAGTACCACCCGTCTCACAGATAACCGACGTGAAATAACAGTGCTTGCATTGTTGTGTTTCGTTCGGTCAGTGAGAGAGCCGGAGGCCCACGTCCTTTCCTCTTTCCTTCTTTCCCTTTC
Source organism: Antheraea mylitta (assembly GCA_014332785.1). Classification (NCBI taxonomy): domain Eukaryota; kingdom Metazoa; phylum Arthropoda; class Insecta; order Lepidoptera; family Saturniidae; genus Antheraea; species Antheraea mylitta. Next base: position 956,438 of record JACEII010000109.1, read on the forward strand.
CTTCCCCTCCCCTTCTCCCATATACAAGCTGGCAACGCACTTGCGACGTCCCTGATGTCGCTTGTGTCTATGGACGGTAGTAATCACTTAACATCACGTGACCCACCAGTTCGTTTGCCTTCTTTGATATATAAAAAAAAATGATTATAATTCAAATTTGAAAGTTTCCCATCTTTCCCCTGTATAGAAGAAAAATTATTCATGGTCAAAGGAAAAAAAAAAATAGTTTTTGACGTTCATAAGCGCCTTATTAGCGCCTAAACTGATTAAAGTATTTTTGATTTTTTCAGCAAAACCGTAAGTTTTATCATAAAAATACGCCAAAAATCATAAAAATATATACAAATTTTTTTCCCTCAGCAGCGGTTCAAGCGTAGGTCCGTTCCCTCAGCGTGGAGCCCTTGAGTACGCTGCTCACGCGATACAGTGACACAAAACCTTACGTCACTGCTACAACATCACACACATCACCTATACACACGTGCACGCCTACACGCTTACACGCTGTTTTTCTTTTTCAGAGAAATAAACGACAAAGAGTTCTACCCTTATTTTTCCCTATCCTAGTAGGATAGTATATAGTTTTGAGAATTTTTTCCGCCACAAACAACATATAGGAGTTGTTGAGACACGCATGCTTGGTACACATGCATGTTTCAATAACTCATATACGTATATCTAGATAGCTTAGCTTAGGTTAGCTCAGATAGGTCGCGATTTTTGCACAAAACAGGCGACAACCCAAGCCGAGGTGTGTCGTGCACCCTCGAGTTAGTCACCCGAACATCCCAAATCGGCTGAGTGCCTTTAGCGCTCGCCTCAATAGTTCGGTGAAGCTGTAAAAACCTTTCCAGGTCAACTGCGTTTTCTAAAAAAAAAATCTACAAATAATGTATCAATACTTTTATTTCCTACGAGCCACCGTTTTTGACATATAACAATTTAAAAAGTTATAATGGTCATAATATGCACACGTTACCTCGCCACCTACGAGGTAGTGTACTTAGCGAGTTTTTTCTGACGTGGTTTCCCGAGTAGGCAAATTCCAGGGGTCAATTGTGATCCTGTTTAATTGGAAACTATCGCATAATTTCCATATCCATTTGTTCCATACAGAGGAAAGTTGGGGAACTATCAAATTTTATTTTTAATCATATTTTAAATAATGTTACTGACTTTCAGCTAGGTGGGAATTTAGGTAGCTTCGAATGTCTAAATTGATCTTTTCATTCACTGGAGCTCACTCAATTGCAAGGATTCAAACTTATGTCCATCCAAGCTGTATCCGAACACGCTATCAATAAGCTATCTATCATCACTTCTATACTATAGTTTGTTATATTCAGTATTCAACAAAGTCTAATTTCGCATACATTCACGTATGTCGACGCCCTTTTGACTTTTGATACACTGAGTATAAATGACAGCTGAGGACAAAGGAGTTAAAAGAGTAGTCCATTAAAGCTGTAAAAGTCTTGCTAGGCAAATAGCGTAGTCAGTTAGAGAAAAAATTGAAGCGTCACGGGACGCCTGGCACATGTGAAACATTTAAATTGTTTTGTATAAGTTATATGCTTAAAAGAACAGATTACGACAGGAATCAGCTATGATATAATGAAAAGATAAAGCATTACAAATTTGTTCCATAAAATAATGACTGTTTATCTAAGTTATTACATAAGTATTCATGTTTATTAAATACAAAAATTCAACTAGGAACAGGCGCGGTGTGTTTGGCGGCATTTATCAAAGAGCGCTAGGTCGTCGGCGCGTGCCGCGTAACACTAGTATAACGAGTGGCCGACAAAACGATTTGAATCTTACGTTTATACAGATAGGGTTGCAAATATTTTTGAGTATTTCGTTAATAGTGCAAAGTTCGTGTTTTGCGTCGCCACGGTGCTAAACCAACAATCAGGTTTACCAACCCCTATAGATGTTTAACATCAAAAAGAGTTAAAAGTCTCACCCTTTCATGTACTCCTCCCATAGACAACCAGACATTGTGCTTAGCAGCCAATTCTCTATATTTTCCCATAATATTGCCACCCAGTATTGGTTCAGCAAATTTAATTACATCATTCTTATTATCACATATATAATCACAGGCTTCTGGAAAGAAGATCATCTGAAAACATTTAAACAGAGTTTTGGCTGCCGAATCCTTAAAAGTTCAAAAGAGCATTAACTGAATTCCTGTTGGTACAAATCTTATCTTCACCAACAAATAAATGGTCCTTTATTTTCCTGTATCATATCTTTCCAATAAAATTCCAATTTTCCTTTACAATACGTTAATTTTAATCTATACTAAATATTATAAAGCTGAAGATTGTGTTTGCTTGAATCCGCTAATGTCAGGATATACTGGTCCGATTTGAATTCCTTCAGTGTTAGATAGCTCATTTATCAAGGTAGGCTATAGGCTATATATCATCACGCTAAGACCAATAGCAGCAGATCACCATTGAAGAATGTTTCAAACTCGTTTTTTTCCTTTTGAGAATTTTTGATGTGAGTTAGTTGACACACAAATAAACTTTTACACAGGGACGAAGTCGCAGTAACAGATAGTGATCAAATCTTTATTCAATTATAGAGATTACTAGCTTCTGCCTGAGACTTCGATCGCATGGGAGTTACTATGGACTAACACTTAGCGGAAGCTCTCAATTTCTACACGATCACCCCCACACACGTGCACGCTACACGCTTACACATGAAAGTGGAAGGGTTTACTTTTTTTTCCCTTATCGAACTAAAAAACTCTCAATTTTCCGATACTAAATATATGGAAGAGTTGTTGAGGCGTGTATGCTTGGTACACATATACGGTTCAACAACTCATACATATATGAATAGTTAGCTAGGCTAGCTAAGATAGGTCGCGATTTTGCATGCAACAGGCAACAGCCAAGCCGAGGTGTGCCGTGCACCCTTGAGCTGGTTGCCATAATAAAATCGGCTGAGTGTCTTAAGCGCTCGCCTTAGTAGTCCGGTGAAGCTGTTAAGACCTTGATGGGTCAATAGCGTAGTCATACAAAAATTTAAAGGGAAGCTCTCAAACGGAAAAAACCCCAATTTTAAAACTTTCTACATTTTTGCTCCACTCCTGTCGGTCTTAACGTGATGATATATAGCCTATAGCTTTCCTCGATAAATTAGCTATGTAATACTGAAAAAAAATTTCAAATCACACCAGTAATTCCTAGGATTAGCACGTTCAACCAAACAAACAAACCCTTCAGCTTTATAATAGTGGTATATATTTCTACTCTTCTCTCGTACTTAACTCAATCCGTCATTCAAATTACAATATTTTTAATAGAGTGGATCGATTTTAATGAAAGAAAGACTAAGTTACTCTCAGATATATGCTTTATGATTTTCTTGGTGAGGTTTTATTGTGAACCCAGTACCTTTAGGAGTGATGCGTGTTCATACAAGCAGACAGACAGATTTGATAGAAATGTATTCTATTACATATTCCTAGACATCGGCAACAATTTTTTTCACGAAGTGCGTAAAAGTATAGACCAATTAGATTTAAATTGTTATTATATGTATAGATTAACACTGTAACAAAAACCTGTTAAATATTTTATACAGTCATTGTCTCCTAAATGCATATCATGCCTTTATTGAAAAAATTGTACAATTCAATAATTTTCTAAAGTAGATGTATTTCTAAATGTTTTCATAGTTCTTCTTCATGTTTTGGCTCCGCAGAAGCACTTGCCAGTGTCAATGTTTTTTTTTCAATGGACGTTTTTTTTTTATTGAAGCACGACATAGTGACTTCACTATGCCTGATGTTAAGCATAGTACAATCCAGAAACATCGGCAAACACCGAGAGACAGATTATCCATCGTCGGTCGCCGCTGTCACGCCGGCCATAATGACAATAGTCACCCGGTACTGGATATACACAGGCTGATCCGGAAACGCGACGCGCAGAAGCGAGTCACTATGACGGGCTTTTTCGCCATATACATGGTGGTTGCGACCCAGTCAGGCTGTAAAACCCTACCGCCCCGCTATCGCCATTGCCTCGTTCGTTATTCAGCAGGGTGCACCACGTGCAGGTGAGGTTGGCTTGGGTGTCTCAAGTCTTAAGATGTTACTCGACACCCCTTACACCCCATATAGTACAATAATATTACAAGGCTAATGTGACCATTTCAATATTCTAACAAGATGGTGGATCCCTTGTTAGAACCTTCCAGGAAGTTTTTGTGGTATCTCAGAATTTCATGCTCCGTGGTATTATTTTCCATTCACTTCACTTATGCATGTTGAAATATGGAAGTTACAAAAAAAAGTTTGTGTAGAGACATCAACCTTATTGTTAATAATGAAAAAGTAGGCGGTTGATGTCACAAAAAAAGAAAGAATAATGATTGGCGATTAAATCGCGATCGTAAAAAATGTGAAAAAATTGCAATACTGTTTTCTATCTTATTAAAACGAATTTTTATTAGATTTTTACCATTTCGCCTTGCGAGATTAAACATTAAAATTCATTAAAATAAAAAATACCTTAGCATTTTCCTTTGCAGCATCACTGACAAGCTTACTCACGACTTCTAAATTAACTGCCTTGTCAGCTATAGATGTCATCTGGCACACTGCTATTCTCTTGTCCGCCATCTCTACTGTTTTGCTTAAGTTTCTAATAAATACTCTATTCGACAACCTTCTTAGAATACATACACTCCAATACTGTGAGCACAAAAATTCAGAATTATTATAACCTACACTAGCATTATAAAAAGGTAAAGTTTGTGAGTTTGTGACGTTGTAGGGGGTAATCTCGAGAACTACTGGTCCAATTTGAAAAATCCTTTCAATGTTATATAGCTCATTTGTCGAGGAAGGTTATATGCTATATACATCATCACGTTAAGACCAATAGGAGCAGGGCACGAATGAAAAATGTTTCAAAATCGGGTTTCAGAGCTTCCACTGCGTTAACCCAGAGTAACTATTCCACGCAGACGAAGCCGCGACCAGAGGCTAGTGGCTAATAAAAGAATGTAATCTTGTAGGGAGAGCCACGCTAAAGCTATTATTGCTTTCAGCATAAATGGGTCGGCTCGCTCGGGGTATTACCAACCTCCACAGAAAACCGACGTGAAGTAACGTGCTTGCATTGTTGCGTTTCGTTCGATCAGTGAGAGCGCCGGATGTCCACCTCCCTTCCTCCTTTCCTCTCCTCGTCACCATTCTCCCTCCTCTCCATTCTCCCTAAATACAGGTTGTCAACGCACTTACGACTCCCCTGGTGTTGCTAGTGTCTACGGACTGCGATGGTCACTTAACACCGAGTGACCCACTTGTTCGTTTGCCTCTTATGATATAAAAAAAAGAAACACTTTTTAAAAGATCCGTAATATTGCAGTTCTAATCTCAGACACATACACCATTTAATGGTATGTCAACATTTTGAATGTTTAACTGCGGTTTATATTCATGACGTACAATGTTGTTGCTTTATCAGAAATACTTAAAAGCATAATGTGTACACTAAATCAGTAAAAGAATACAATGTTTATTATAGACACATAAGTATTTTTTCTATATTATAGTTTTATAAAGATTTGAACGCAATCTCATCTAGGCCCGATTAGACCTCCCTCGGCAGCGGCTCAAGCCTAGGTTCGATCCCTCGGTAGGGAACCCTTGAGTGCGTTGCTTGCACGATACTTATCACCCCCACATACGTGCACGCCTACACGCTTACACATGAAAGTGGAAGGGTTTACTTTTTTCCCTTATCGAACTGAAAAAACTCCAAATTTTCTGATAATAAATATATGGCGGAGTTGTTGAGGCGTGTATGCTTGGTACACATATACGTTTCAACAACTCATACATATATGAATAGAGCTAGGTTAGCTAAGATAGGTCGCGATTTTGCATGCAACAGGCAACAGCCAAGCCGAGGTGTGCAGTGCACCCTTGAGCTAGTTGCCAAAATAAAATCGACTGAGTGCCTTAAGCGCTTGCCTTAGTAGTCCGGTGAAGCTGTTAAGACCTTGCTAGGTCATAATAGATCATAATAGAAAAAAAATCTTATCTAATACTTTTACACGAGCAATTGTTGAATATTTTTGTATCTATATTTCTACTTAATCAGAATATCGGAAACGGCCCCAACGATTTCTGTGAAACTTAGTATGTTGGTGGTTTCTGGGAGGATAAATCGATGTAGCTAGGTTTTATTCAGAGGAAAAACATTTTCTCAGTGTTTTCAGGCTATGAAACGATATAACTAGAATATAAATGCCAATTTAGGCGTCGTTGTCAAAACAAAACTAGCTCAGTTGGATTTTTTTTTATACCACGTCGGTAGCAAACAAGCATGCGGGCAGCCTGATGTAAAGCGGTCACCGCAGCTTATAGACGCTTGTAACACAAGAAATGTGACATGCGCGTTGCCGACCCTTAATGACCTATTTATTTTCCCCTTGAAGTACTTGAAGTACTATACTGTAATCCCCAGGAAAAACTTCAGCCGGCAGCTCATTCCACAATCGGATGATTCTTGGAAGGAAACCCCTTTGGAACCGGACCGTCCGAGACCATTTCGGTTACCAATGTGTGAGGATGAATTCCCTGCCGATGACGAGCGGCGCGATGGTGGTAAGCAGCTACAAGCATAATGTTAAACAATTCCTCGGAACACAACCTATTATACAAACAGTAAAACACACATAAAGAGGGGACGTCTCTCCTTCGACTTAGTGGTTCGAAACCGTTTGTAAGCTTGGGATCGCCAACAATTCTCACAGCTCGTTTTTGCGCAGGCAAATAAATGGACCAAGCTAGCAAAAAACGTGTGCGCTTCAAAAAATTCGTCTAAGTCCAGTTGGACAATGAGCTGGCTCTTTTTTTTTGAGGAAAAATTCTTATTTTGTGAGACAAATCTAACACTTTATTTTGATTTAAAAAAAATATTTTATTCATTGATAATTCATTCATTTGATAATTAGTTTATTGATAAAATATTTGTATTATAACCAAGGCGTTCACTTAAAATGTTAGTAGGTTCATCCATCAAGCCGTAAACGCTCCGGTGAGGGACGTTGTGGATCATAACCTAAAGATGGCTAAAAAATCCACTCTAAAATAATAAATAGTTAAGTAAAAATAATACTAAATAAATAAAAAAACACCCAATAGTTGCTCCCTGATACGATTTTTAACACACACAATACAAAAAAAGCGAAAGCAAAAAATGCACAGACCAAGAGTCTGCAGAACAGAAGAATAAAAAAATGCTTATGAGATCTTTACAAAAAACGCTTAAAAAAATTTATTCTACAAGGCATGCCATATTAATCCCATGCAGTAATATGTATACAAAGTTTTTGGAAAGAACTTTTTGACCTTTTTTTTTACTTTTTGACCACTCTGTGACTATGTTATTACACAAGCATGTGCTATTATATCACATGCACTAGATTGAGGCAAGTTAAGAGTAAATAATAAGAAAAAAAAACCAAAGTTACAGCTATATAATATCCAGTAAATTAAATATCATTACAGACAAAGAATATAATAAGAAAGTATTAGATATGAGTGGCTCTATAATACTATCATTTCATTCACTGCGACAACATTACACTAACCACCTCCACACACGTGCACGCACGCTTATACATGAAAGTAGAAGGGTTTTATTTTTCCCCTATCGAACTGAAATAGTTTAAAAACATTATCCAGCACAAAATACATATAAGAGTTGTCGAGGTATGTATTATTAGTACACATATATGTTCCAATAACTCATATAAGTATAAATATGTAGCTTAGCTTAGGTTAGCTCAGATCAGTCGCAAATTGCCATCCGCTGGGGCGGCACGATTAAGTCTATAGAGATCTCGTGCCGCCCCAACCATAGCGGAAGACGTACACCGTGGGGTTTTAGTTCGTGCGAGTCGGACATAACTCACCCTCTCCCCCCGGAGGGTGGTGTATCCATAAGAGATTTCCCCACGTAAAAAAAAGACGATCAGTCGCGAATCACATGTATAGCCCAAACCGAGGTGTGCTTGCACCCTTGAGCTAGTTGCCCAAATAAAATCGGCTGAGTGCCATAAGCGCTCGCCTTAGTAGTCTGGTGAAGCTGTTAAGACCTTGCTAGGGCAATAGCGTAATCAGTTCGAAAAAAAAAACTATCATTTCTTATTAGAGTAGCTGTGCCCTGACTTGATCCTCTTGGGACCTAATATAAAAAAAACAGTGAATAATCACCTGAATTTATGAGTCCATTTACTTATCAACTTTTCTCTCATACATAAGTTATGTCATCATTAAGATTACAATAACTATTAATAGAGTGAACCGATTTTATTTTTTTATATCATATAGGAGGCAATCGGACAGGCGGCTCACCTGATGTTAAGTGATCACCGCCGTCCATAGACACCAGCAACACCAAAGGAGTTGCAAGTGCGTTGCCCGCCTATGTCTGGGGGAATGGGGAAGGAAGAGACGAGGGAAGTGGAAAGGAGAGGACAAGTGAGGGGAAGGGGGAAGTGGGTGTCCGGAAACGCAATAATGCAAGCACTGTTACTTTACGTCGGTTTTCTGTGTGTCGGGTGGTACTACCCCAGACGAGCCGACCCATTCATGCAGAAACCAATTATAGTTTCAACATGGCTCTACCACCTACCAATATATAATAAAAATTTATAGCTAAAAACTATTCGAGAATATGGTTCATGATTTTCTTGAGGTTTGATGAATGAATGAGTGAATGAATATCTTATTTTCATTTTTTTTTTTTGTACATCATATCATCAATGCAGTACTTTAGCAGTGATGGGTGTTCAAAGAGACAGATAGGAAGATTTATTTCATCAATTGTTACACCTGCAACAATATTTTTCACTAAAATATAAAAAGTACATACTAATTAGATTAACATTTGTAATATATATATAGATATCAGTCTTTTTTTATATATATCAGGCAAATGAACAGGCGGTGAGGAGAACAGGGGAGTTTCAAGTGCTTTGCTAGCCTGTTTGGGGGGAGTGGGGGAGGGAGACAGGGAGAGGAGAGGGGGAAGGGAATGGGTGACTCTGGTAATCTCCTGACTGAACTAGACGCAACAATGTAAGCACTAGTACTTCATGTCAGTGTTTCTGTGAGAGAGTGGTACTATCCCAGACAAGCCGACCTGTTCATGCTGAAATGACTAAGAGCTTGGGCGCGGCTACACCACCTACCAGTTAATTTAATTCATAACACTATATTATAATTTTTATTTTCTGTAATTACTGGGCAGGGTACCCTTTTAAATTATGTAAAATCTTGTCCAGTATCAATGAGATATTATTTTTGATAGCATATAAAACTGTTTATTTATCATTTCAATACACTCTTTTTTAGATATATATGCATTTTTATATGTGTTTTTAAATACCTACTTAATTAATCAAAGCTGGTCTAATTTAATAGCTTAGATAGTACTGCCAGACAAGTGATGTGGTATGCTTTATTTCACTTAAGCAACTTCATTTAAACCACAGGGTTGGCATTTAAAATTTGAATCATGACTTTGGTTTCCCCTTTTCAAAAGACACCCCCTTGCCTGGCAGAGTCAAGTAGTATTTTTTATGTGTTTGTATTTTATATGTTATTTGTAACAAAACATAATTTTTCCTTTTGAGGCATATTTTAAAGTATATATTATTATAACTTTATTGTTTTGATACATGTTTATTAGTGTTTTATTATTGTTCAAGATAATTAAAAAAAAAATTGAATACTTATTACTTGTATGACAAATGGAATGTTTTCCAGGATCTTATATTTTTTGTTTTGTTTCTATTATGTTTAAACCAAAATTCAACTGTCTCAATCCTAAACAAAAATATTTGTATGATCATAAAGCATCACATCACATCACACGCAAGAAGCAAAGCAAATGAGCAAACTAATCAAAGCAAATCTGACTGAGTCACATTAGGTTAATAGAATAATAGCCCTGTACTGGAGTATTGTATAAACCATTTTGTTTTAACTCAAAGAACACCAAGTTGTTAATATACAAAATAACCAATGATTGTTCAGAGATGATAATCTCAAAAGATTGTTCATGAATATCTCAGTAACTATGACTTTCCACGGCAGGGGAATGGATATAGAAGGGTAGTCAGACCCCTTCCCCCACTCAACCCTTAATTAAGGATGCGAATTTCTAATACAGCCCCCTAACCCCTTTTGTGTGTTGTATAAATATTAGGATTCTCTACTAAACACAACTTATCTTTTAACGTGCTACAGTTCTTACCCGTGTTAAACTATTAAACATTTAGCTTGTTTGAAATTATATTATAGTTCACGACAAAAGAAACATAATTGTAACTTTTTAAAAAAATTAAATATAATCATAACAAAGTATTTTTTTATCATTACCTGCATCATACGACTTAATTATTTTCGTGTATCGTGTGATTCTTTATCTTGTTCAAAAGAAATATACGAAATCTTGTGAAAATCATTTGAATATCATGAGTTATGCATCGACATAAGTTTAAAAAATGGGAAAATAAAAATTACCAAAAAAACGTCACAAATAAATGTCTGTTATCAGTCTAGACTAGGGATGCAACAATAATCGATTTTTGTGAATCAAATGTATTATTCAGAAACATCGATGCTGAAACTCCTAACATTACCCATGCATCGCTCTGTATGAACTAGACATGGGTAACTCAGCAAAAATCGTTGCGCTAACTCAGTAACTCAGGCGCAGTTAACTGCGCCGGCTCACTGCGCTAACTCAAAATTGCGCCATGACGTAATAACAACAAAATATAAATAAGCCGAGTAAGCTACGTAATGCGCGCCATCTGCACGTACTTACAGTACTTACTCACAGGTACTTAGCACAAACAGCGCGCAAACATCTTTTTCGACTTGACTTCACTATTGACCTAGCAAGGTCTTAACAACAGAGTACCTTATATAAAGTCTTAACAGCTTCACCGGACTACTGCGCACAAACTGCGTTGGCTCATTGTTCGCTTATCGAGTGAGTGAAAGAATGAATAATATCGGTTATGATGACACTTGACTATGTTCATTCGTATATTGTGCAAAACGTGTTATGTGTGTATGGCATGTCCAAAAATGATGTACCTCTATGATTTTTTGCCTTTGTTACTTCATTTCATTTTAAAACACAAAATAACAGCACTTTAGTACAGTAAACACAATAACAAATTAAAATAAATCATCCATGTTTTTCTTTCAACTAGGTCCCACAGAAACGATTGTAGTTCAAACGTTTAGATTTTCGAACGTAAACATATTCAATTTTTTTTTCAAACTGACTACGCTATTGGCCTGACGGGCCTTCACAGCTTCAACTACTCTGTGGCTTCAACATACTAAGCATATTCCGTCATTTGTTTTACACACAGTGCCAACTCGGTCATCTGTCAAAATAAAACATTATGGCCAAAACATTGCCTGGATTCCGTGTCATTACGGTAAATCTAGGAACGAATCAATGAATTCTTGTGCAAAGAATGCAGTTCAATCTGGTTCCTGAATGTTCCAGAATATCTATGTTCTCTAGCAAAAACGAGATTATTAGAAGAAACATTGCAAAAGGATTAGATTTTTTCCAGAAAATATAAGGGCAAATCTTACGGTTCTATCCAAAATAAAGTTATCCGAAAACCATGGTTTTGTAAGTTCCCATATCTAAGAAAGACTGTTACTTCTATCATCTGTTGTCTTCGTTTAGGTCATACCTGTACACCAGTGCATTTGTTAAATTTTGTATTAGGGACCATTTTCTCTGCGAATGCGGCCTAGGCGACGATTCTCCAGATTATATATTCTTTAATTGTTCAAGAAACAGATTCTTCCTTTTGATGTTTTTTTTTTCCTTATATTCTACTAACCTTATGTGTCTTTAGTGAATAAAAACCTTTTTATTTTACATGTTTGTCATTATTTATTAAAATTAACAAAATCAAGCTTTAATCAGATTGTATATTTCTTAATAGATATGTATTTCGGTTAGCCTATTTGTATATTTATGAGAAACATACAATAACTCGGGCTGAACACAGATTAATTATCTTTGTTTTCGAATTTCATTTTTTAATCGACGCTTTATTTATGATACTATCTACACACTTTGTGTCTACATGACATTGGCAGAATTGTGTATTGTTCACACACGGCGCCATATATTAAAGAAGTAGAAGAAAAAAAAGTAAATTGAAATCTAGAAAGTAAAGATTATTTAAGTTTAATTCAATTTACACTTGACAGAGTTTCTGTTTATAAAAATGATATTCAAATTACGCGGTCTTGCACTGTGCGCCAACTAATTTTGAAAAAGTGAGTTAACACATTCAGCGCAGTGAACTGAGTTGGCGCAGTTGCGCGGCGCAGCGCAGTGTTACACATCTCTAGGCACTTTTGACAATTTAATAACATTTTTTCATGCTCAAAATCAAAATTACTTTATTCAGTTTAGGCCCTAATAAGGGACTTATGAACGTCAAAAACTACCACCGGTTCGGAAAATACCTAGTCATCGAGAAGAACCGGCAAGAAAGTCATCTGGTCTATCTTTTTAACAAATATATATAATATTTAGGCTATATTGCATACACGACAAAAACGTTATTAATGGATGCACAGAGATGAGCCAATTCCAAAAACCAATAATTGCTTCAGCGTGACTTTACCACCCTCAAAGGTTCAATAGAAGCTGTCGCTAATCATTCTATACGCTGAATTTTCTTTTCATTATTGCCGCTTGTGATCTGTAATGCATCCATCATAAATATAAAGTTTATTTTATTTCTTAAATACTCTTTCACGGCTCAACTACGCAACACATCACGAAATTTTTCATATATGTTGTTAGGAGCGCAGAGGACATAGGATACCTAATATCCAGAAAAAATGTACTTTTTTGGAAGAATAGACCAACTCTACTTCAGTCTAGTCATCTTATAAGATACAAAACGTGGACGAGGTCTGGATCGATAGCTAATTTATTATGTATTTTTGAAGTTATACTTATTTTGGCGCGTTAGGGAAAAATGATGAGAGTAAATGTTTACGATGCGCGCGTACACCGTCACGAAAAACCGACACCCTGAAGTTAGCTATGATCAACATTTTGTTTCTTTGTATTAAAACTTTCAATGTATTAAATACCTTTTTTTCTATTGAAAGTGTGGTTTTTTCTACAAGCGTAGAATAAGGTGAAGGATAAAATTTTTGAAAAGATTTTTATTTTGTTAAGCCAAAGAAGTACAACTTCTAACGCGTGTACATAAGTATACACACACGTTTTTTTTTATATGATGAGTGCTGAACAATTAATGGTTAGTCAAATCTTAAAAGATTGCATAAGTAATAGGTGGTAGAGGCACGCTGGAGCTATTACTCGTTTCAACATGAATGGGTCTGTGCACCCCCAGTACTACCACTCGACACACAGAAACAAACACGTCAACTAACACTGCTTGCATCAGTCAGTGAGAGCGCCAGAAGACCACCTCCCCTTCCCTATTCCCCCCCCCCTCCAAAAACCGCCTTGCAACGTACTTGCGACTCTCCTGGCGTTATTAGTGTCTATGGACGATGGTGATCACTTGTTCGTTTGCCTATTATGATTTTAGGTAAAAGAAAATAAAAGGAAATTGTGAAACATTAAATATTTAATTTGTAATAACACTGTTTTATAGTAAAATTATTAAAATCAATAACTGTATTATACATTGCATTTAACA
>JACEII010000109.1:975222-1010667 GCA_014332785.1 Antheraea mylitta
AGATCACATATTTTTTAATTGCCCTAGAAACAGTTTCTCTCTCTATGGTGTTCTACCTTCTTCTATTCCCTGTCCTACTAATATTATGTGTCTCTTAACTCTTGTTATGGATAACCATCTAATCGTAGAATGCTTCTCGAAATTTATTAATACTAACAAAATTAAACTTTAGATTTTAGTGTAATGCTTTTGTGTCCGCAATTTAACCGTAATCTAACAATATGTTGTATGCTTAATTTACATGTATTTTCTTTGTGATGTCTGTTTGTAGATAGCCCGGTCTGAATATAAAGATATTTGTCTAATTGTCTGGTGCAACCTCCATTGTCCATAACTCCATTCACTTGACATTGGCAAAATTGTGTCAACACACATGTTGCCATTTTAAGAAGAAGAAGAAGAAGAAGAAAAGTTTATGGATGGTGGTTGTCACTTAACATCAGGTGACCCAACAGACCATTTGCCTCCTATGATATATATAAAAAAAAAAACAACAAAAAATATAAATTATTTGTATGATTACCAAGTCCTTCCATATATAACACAGGCAAGCGAGCAAGCAAACTAGTCAAGGCAAACCCGACCGAGTCACATTAGGTGAACAGACAAGACCTGTCACAGTACATATAACAGACAGTATGGAAACTGCTCATAAACGCTCGGATCCGCTCACTCACACAAATATGCACATCGACAAAACTTCTAAGCGGTTTTCGCTGTGCTACCCATAGAATTCCTCTCAAAATCTTTTTTTTTTTTATATCAAAGGAGGCAAACGAACTGGTGGGTCACGTGATGTTAAGTGATCACTACCGTCCATGGACACTAGCGACATCAGGGACGTCGCAAGTGCGTTGCCAGCCTGTATATGGGAGAAGCGGGAGGGGAAGGAAAGGGAAAGAAAGAAAGAGGAAGGGACGTGGGCCTCCGGCTCTCTCACTGACCGAACGGAACACAACAATGCAAGCACTGTTATTTCACGTCGGTTATCTGTGAGAGGGGTGGTACTACCCCAGAGGAGCCGACCCATTCATGCTGATACCAAAAATAGCTTCAGTGGGGCTCTACCACCTACACTCTCATCTCTCATCAATATGCATGTTTGTGTGAGTAGGGTGTTTTGAAGCGTTTGCTCGTAATTTTTGTACTGTCTCTCATATTTATACTGTGCCTGTGTTGGATTAGTATTGGGAACACATACCAAATTCCTTAGAAAAGTACGTTTTTTTAGAAAAAATATTATTTTTCAACCACTGTGATCATAAATGTAAAATATTAGGGTAAGAAATGAGGACAGAAGTTTAGTGCAATTTTTTTCTCAAAATTCATGTTTTTCAATCAATAATTTATTCTTTGATGTGTAGGTACATACATAGTCTGGGGTGGGGTGTAGTGGGGAATAAAAGTTCTAACTAAATACAACTATCTATTATTAACTCCCTACAATATCTTCACTAGTGGCTCCAAGTAGCTGTAATGTACACAGCGGCCACACCCTGGGCAACCACGACCATCAGTGGGTTAAACCTAGTGAAGGGGCTACGATACTTCGTAGTTAACAGGGTGAATCCTCCTTAGGTACATGAAGTCTACGACATCATGATGATCGTGCAGTACTCTTCAATTATCTTGAGGTGGTAGCAGGGTAATGCGAAGCCCTCTAAAAGGTTGTAAGGTCAGGATCTACATGGTTTACGGCTGTTCACTGCATCCTGGCCTCTGACAATCGAATCGCTTTTTCCGGTTCATTGGAGTACAGAGTACAGGACAAGATAGTGCACATACACCTGTGCAACTATTTGTGCACTTTAAATATTCCCACGAGCAGATGACTATAGTACTGTATACTCGCTGTCATCGAAATCGATGAGGAGTACTATAATAGCACTATATATATACAGAGTTTTTTTTTTTCGAAATGTCTACGCTATTGACCCAGTAAGGTCTTAACAGCTTCACCGGACTAATATACAGAGTTTCATACAAGTTATTATTCCCTTAGTTGAAAATTCAACATTTTAGTATGCAAATTACCATAATTTTTTGTGCTGTTAAAAGATTTTTACAGACTACAAATTCTTTTGAATTTTATTTTTTTCTTTCACAAAATGTACATCTTTCCCCCAATAATTTCTTTGTATATAGAAATAGCATTGTATTAACTGTTCTCTATTAACTTAAAAATCATTAAGATATTGATATTCAAAGTACAATGATTCCTGTAGTTCCAAAGGTGACATAACCTCAAAACTTTAATCATTAATATCTCAGTAACTATGACTTTCTACAGGGGGGAGTGGTACAGAAGAGTATTTACCAACCTCACCCTCTCAACCCATATATCAAGATTATCTTAAAGGAACACAGTATCAAAATTTTTAGCATTATACTTTTAAAATTTAAAATGTTTTCTATGATTAATTTTCATTGAGCAACTGAGTACACCTTTGTTTATTTCATTGTTAATTAATTAAAAGCCTTATATTAAAAAGAATTTGAGGTTATTGAAAAAAAAAAACATAAATTAGTTCGATGCACCCACATAATCGAATAGAAAATAAGTACACATCTGGATCAAACATTCATCAAGTCACTAAATTACATTAAAATAAAAAAATAAATACAAACCTATCTGCATTCTCAGGATTATCGTAATAATCCGATTCACTTCCAGACGCGGTCCCGGCCTCTTCCAAGCGCTGTGGCGTTACTTCTTGCGGAGTGTAATGCTGAGTTTCCTCTTGCTTCAATGATGATCCATAGGTTTTAACTGGCGTCTGCCGTCGAAACCTCGTTTCTATATCATCAGGAGACTCGAAGTCCATCAGTTTCGAACTCTTCTTCCTTACGCGACCGCTCCTCGAGATCCCAGTCACCTCTAAATCTTCAAAATATCTAATTAGGTATAGATCTAGGAAATAAAATCTACTTTTAAACGGTTATATATTTTTACTCACCTTCTTGCATCTTTGTATAGGTTTAGGGAGTTGTTAAACTTGGAAACGTATATTTATTTACAACGCTGTACAATTAACAATAATTTCCGATTTTGACATATTAGTTTAGGAATGCTCCATAGTAGACGTTGTTTAATAAGTATCGATAAGTTGATTTCGATAACGTCGACATAACAAAGTTATGGGAATAAAATATGGAAATTTCAAGAGATTTTTTTTTAACTTTATTTTTGGCAATCAATCTTTCAGATTATTACTGCCATTGTCGAGTAATCAATAATATTACAAGCGTCGCACGATCATTACAATGTCAAGCGTCGTGTCAATCAATATTCTAACAAGATGGTGGATCTCTTGTTAGAACCCTCCAGGGAGTTTTTGTGGCACCTCAGAATTTCATGCTCCGTGGTATTATTTCCCATTCACTTCACTTATGCACGTTAAACTAACCATATTACATAAAACACCACCAACTTTACACAATATAGAGTCAAGTAACACAAGATTATGAATAAAATATAAAATCCACTACATGACAGACTGAAATCCCGCCAAAAACTCTTCAAGAGATTATTTAGGATCATCTAGCGTAGCATGTACTAGTTACGGATTAGATAAGTATCAAGTTTAGCTATTTCACACTAGATGACGCTGATCAACATAATCGAAGTAAGCAGTACGAATAGTTACACTTTCCATTTCCAAAAGGAAGAGACAGTCGCAGTAAGTTTTTTTCCAAAGCTGGTCAACTTTTCTACTAGCAATAAAACAGACGAAAAGGAAAATAGCTGACAAAGTTTTTATTTTTACAGTGCGCCTAAAAAAACTGGACTCATTTATTTTTGTTCTTGAACCGTATCTACAATACCAATAAACTCATTTATGTCACAAAATAGAATAGACAATATTATTTCTTATGATGAATATGTTGATGTTTTGCTATCGATATCTATTGTAGTAGTAATAATATTCGTCCAATAGAATAGGCGAAGGAATTAATCCATACTGCCAATTCTGAAGTTGTCAATATATGTGGTTCTTGTATATTCTGTAGTGAGTTTTATTTTATGTTCAAGTTAATATAAAGGAAATCGCACCAAATCTTCTATATAATATTTCGTAAATTGTTAACCATCTTTCTTATTTTAATTTTCAAGTCGTTTCTTTTGCTAATTCTGAAGTTGTTAATACGGACAGTTCTTATGTATTCTTTAGTCTGTTTTCTTCTAAGTCCAAGTTAATGCGAAGGCATAGGTGCCAAATCTTCTATATAATATTTCAGACATTTTTTTATCTAAGAATAATCATTTTAAAATATTCTGATATCTCCAAGTGTTGAGTTGATAAAGTCAAAATTAAGTTTAAAATTATCAGGATAAGTCAGGAGATCGATATTCAAGTGTCGTACGGTTATATCAATATTATAACAAGATGGCGGTTCTCTTGTTACAACATTCCTAGGAATTTTTGTGGCATCTCAGAATTCATGGTCCATGGTATTATTTTTAATTCACTCCTCTTATGCACAATAAGCCAACCATACTACATAAGCACCAGCAACTTTACACAATATAGAGTCAAGTAACACAAGATTATAAATTATTATAATTTTCCTTTTTTTATTCTTATTGGGGCTTTTCGTTTTTCCTTTTGTAAGGTACCTCTTACTTTTAGTATAAACTCTTAATATTAACTCTTTTTGGTATATCGAAAATATCCATATTTTTGTCCATAAGTCATTTAAATAAAATACAACTGTTGATATAACAATTCAATAAAAAACATTAACATTTTATTCGATACATCCCTAACAAAGACTATCCATGGCACAGACTATTAATATTTTTTTCTTTGACATTTTTAACCACAGACCATCACAACGTTCGAATGGGCACTTTTGACAATTTAATAACATTTTTTCATGCTCAAAATCAAAATTACTTTATTCAATTTAGGCCCTAATAAGGCACTTATGAACGTCAAAAACTACCACCGGTTCGGAAACAACCTAGTCATCGAGAAGAACCGGCAAGAAAGTCATCTGGTCTATCTTTTTAACAAATATATATAATATTTAGACTATATTACATACACGACAGAAACGTTTTTAATGGATGCATAGAGATGAGCCAATTCCAAAAGTCAATAATTGCTTCAGTGTGACTTTATCACCCTCAAAGGTTCAATAGAAGCTGTCGCTAATCATTCTATACGCTGAATTTTTTTTTTCATTATTGCCCCTTGTGATCTGTAATGCATCCATCATAAATATAAAGTTTATTTTATTTCTTTAATACTCTTTCACGGCTCAACTACGCAGCACATCACGAAATTTTGCATATATGTTGTTAGGAGCGCAGAGGACATAGGATACCTAATATCCAAGAAAAATTACTTATTTGGAAGAATAGACCAAATCTACATCAGTCTAGTCATCTTATAAGATACAAAAAGTGGACGAGGTCGGGATCGATAGCTAATTTATTATGTATTTTTGAAGTTATACTTATTTTGGCGCGCTAGGGAAAAATTATGAGAGTAAATGTTTACGATGCGCGCGCACACCGTCACGAAAAACCGACACCCGAAGTTATTACGATGCGCGCGTACACCGTCACGAAAAACCGACACCCTGAAGTTAGATATAATCAACATTTTGTTTCTTTGTATTAAAATTTTCAATGTATTAAATACCTTTTTTTCTATTGAAAGTGTGGTTTTTTCTACAAACGTACGTAAAATTTTTGAAAAGATTTTTATTTTGTTAAGCCAAAGAAGTACAACTTCTAACGCGTGTACATAAGTATACACACACGTTTTTTTTATATGATGAGTGCTGAACAATTAATGGTTAGTCAAATCTTAAAAGATTGCATAAGTAATAGGTGGTAGAGGCACGCTGGAGGTATTACTCGTTTCAACATGAATGGGTTTGTGCACCCCCAGTACTACCACTCGACACACAGAAACAAACACGTCAACTAACACTGCTTGCATCAGTCAGTGAGAGCGCCCGAAGACCACCTCCCCTTCCCTATTCCCCCTCCTCCAAACACTGCCTTGTCTATGGACGATGGTGATCACTTGTCCGTTTGCCTATTATGATTTTAGGTAAAAGAAAATAAAAGGAAATTGTGAAACATTAAATATTTAATTTGTAATAACACTGTTTTAAAGTAAAATTATTAAAATCAATAACTGTATTATACATTGCATTTAACAACAAATACTATCAAAAATGCCTATAATAATCAAGTACGCGATACTTACAAATACAGGGTTGCCAATTTTCTTCACAAAATTATAACAATTTTAAAAATGCATCGTTAACATATCATATTATTTTTATCGTTTTAGCTGTCTGTACAATATAGAAAAAAGATATATGTTATTGAAATAGCTCACCTAACCTTATTATTACAACTATACAACATTAATGACAGTTGAAATTCTAAATTTATACAAAACATTATTGCGTTGTTATATCTTAAAGATAAATTAAATGCAAGTTAAATATACTTGTACAGGGATTCCCAAACTTGATTCCGCGGAACCTAGTGGTTATCAAGTTTCCACCATAATACCACGGTCACAAATATTATTTTAAAATAGCGCAAAATATGTGAAGTAATAAACTTTTATGTAAGTATTCAACCCGGACTATGTATGGCCTAGCAGCACATGTAGCAAAAGCTGAATGCTTCCTCAGATATACGCATACAACTGTCAAACATAATAACGAACTATAAAACAATTACTCAGTAAAATAATTCCATTCTTCACATTAAAACTTTAACAATAACGTGTTTCAATTATATTACCTATTTCTTAAAACAATATTCTCATATAAATTTCAGTGTTGATTTTTAACCATTTGATATGGGATACCATAAAGTAAAATATATTTGGTTAATTTCCGTTATCTTTAAAGTTTAGGAACCTCTGTACTAGACTATTATTAAAAAAATCCTAAACTTCTTAATTTAGTGCTATTGGCAACCCTATCACCATTATAGCAAAATATAAAAATAAGTATTGTAGTTGATTAAAAATTTTACGAACAATATACATTATAGTGGAGAACATAATTAATTTTGTTACACAATACGATAGTCAATAGACATCCGGTGCTACCAATGTTAAATAACCACCACAAGTTATATTACATCCAAAAATTAGACTGCAGTCTTAAGATTTACACTTAAGAATTCACTGGAAAGACTAGTGCGTTTAAGACATAAAAAAAATCAAAAATAAATAACATAGTCATAACTTCTGATACATACAAAGAAAATATATAATTTAAAACCAGAAAATATGCCCATATTATGACCTTTAAAAGAACGATATTAAAAAAGCTGTACAAAACGTAGGCAAGAAAAAAAAGACTCAACTTTATACGTAAATGCTTTAAGAGAAAAATCACTTTGACATATAAATCGACAATTTTAAAAGTTCCCATGTATATTGTTGCATAATTATTTAAAATTCATTAAGACAACGGTAAACCAAAAACACCAATAAAAATAGATAAGTGAAGAGAAAGTATCGATGAAAATATTGCGATAATTAATATCGATACTATTGGTAGTTATTTCTGTTTCCTCTCACGTGCAAGCGTCCTCTTCCTTAAACATAACGCTAGAGGGCATGTGATCGTCCGCAGCGCGAGATATACGTGAACGCTCTGTGTCTAAATTACGTACGCGAGTCCCGCCGCCATTTTGTGATCCGCCTACGCATTAGATAAGGAAACAATACCGTAATTATCCGGTGAAATAAGAGTTTCTCCATCGCAGCAGCGCTGAAACCAGCGACCGGCCGCACCTCTGCCGAGTAAGTGTTGTATCTTTCTATTTCCTAGCTCAATGGATTATAAGCCTTTGGATCCTACGATTGAGCCTGTTTCCCGTAACACCCTTGCCCTCGCAGACCGCAAAAATACAGTCCACACCTCTCCTTATAAGATACAGCGCAATCAACGGAGGTGAAAGGATTCGAGTGATTTCAACACATTTGACAGACTATTCCCACCACTATAGACAGTTATCGATAAACTCTATTAAGCATAAGTACTACGCAACAGACATGTATACCCAGATTATAATGGCCACGTCTTTTGATGTGAAACATCTATAGATGCGGGTAAACCAGATTGTTAGCGTGGCGACGCAA
The DNA here is from genome assembly GCA_014332785.1 of Antheraea mylitta. NCBI lineage: Eukaryota > Metazoa > Arthropoda > Insecta > Lepidoptera > Saturniidae > Antheraea > Antheraea mylitta. Next base: position 983,355 of record JACEII010000109.1, read on the forward strand.
AACACAAACTTTGCACTATTAACGATTTGCAACTCTATCTGTATATACATAAGAGTCAAATTGTTTTATCGACCACTCGTTATATTAGAGTTACACAGCACGCGCCGACGACCTAGCACCCTTTCATAGATGCCGCTAAACACAGCGCACCTGCGCCTAGTTGACTTTTTGTATTTTGCATTTAATAAAAAAAATGAATATTTGCGTAATAAAATAAATAAACAGTCATTATTTTATGAAACGACTTTGCTATATCTTTACATTATCCCATAGCTGATTCCTGTCGTAAATTTGTTCTTTTACTCATATAACTTATACAATACATTTTCGATGTTTCACATCTGCCAGGCGTCCCGTGACGGCTCAATTTTTTTTGGCATTAAAACTATAATTCCTTGTATTTTAATATCCAATGACGAAGTTATGTATGAAAAAGAAACAAATACATAGAAGCGAAACGTATCAACTAAGGGCAGAATTTGTTTATGCAACATTGAATTTTATTGAAGCGTTGAACGTTACGGAAAGTGTGATCAGGCGAGGCGAACGAAAGTTTAGAGGGAGATATACGTTAGTAAAGATAGAAACAGAGGGAGTTCAGTTTCGTATTATCGATTGAAACTCATAATAAATATATGTAGATAATTAATATATGTACATGTATATATAATTTTTTTTTTAGTAGTACCATCTGTTTGTAGTTTAATATAATATTAAAATAAATATGTGTAAGAAATTATATTTCTTACAAAATATTTATTGTCACTATGTACGGCCTTGACTCAATGCTATTGTTAATTACCATTTTAAAAATAACTGGTCTTGATATATAACAGTGATAAATAACGTGACACCGTTGTAATGATTTTAAAGCAGCTATATCTGTTTTTCATATCACAAACTATCTTTCGAGTTTGCAACATAAAATTATAGAAATATAATGAAGATATTCAGCAAAAATATACATAGGAACTTCTAGAAGCATTAAGACGACCGAATCAACTGAATCTGCCTAGAATATTACCGAAAATTATAGCAAAACACATGACAATTCCTATTCCGGTCAATATCTGATTCGGTTCTAAAGCGACCTTGTGCTGGGTGTTCTCTCTCTCCTTGTCGGCTTCATCTAAATCGTGGTGAACTGCTGACAACGCTTTAGCTATATCCGCATCGGATTTTGCACTAGACTGGGAAGCTGCTATAACTAAACGCTTTAATTCTTTAATCTGTGTCTCCACTGCCTCTTCTTGATGGTGTAGATGTTCTGAGGAATTAACACTAATCACTTAGTTTAACTACAAAGGCAGTTTTCTTTGATCAGTGTACAGGCTGAAAGTTTAGACAGTAGCAATATTCATGCACGATACTCTGCACTCGATTCTCGTCTTAAATCAATTAAAAAATAGGTGCTTAATATTTGACCTTATCTGGAGGAATACAAAAATTATACACAATCCTCTACGCGTCTATGTTAAAGCACAGTGTCAATGACCGTCGGGTGATTTCACTTTCGCTTAAAAGTGAACGTAGGAACGACATGAACAAAACAAATTGGTTTATTATCCGTTTATGATGTCCGGGTCGCCCCTTACAGCTTTGGCACCGGTCATTGCGCCTAGGTTGTGTTTATTACTATTGAAAGTCTTAGATCTATCTTTAACTTAGGTTCTCTTTTTTTTTTAATATTTGTTTTCATATTATTATTTTATATGTTAAATGCTATCATGAAGTATTATATTCTAGAATACTGCGAGTGTTTAACCTTTCACCTGGTATAAGATACCTTTTCTTCTATGTACATAAAATAATAACTGACTGACTTCTTGAACACACAAACACACCAGCCCAAAACTAGTTTATGTTGCTAACCCAAAGTAGTAAGCAAAGAATACAATTCTCCCTTAATATTTGTATTGGAATTTAATGGGAGACATTAACTTTTTAAATCTCATTTTAATGAATGGAATAAGATTGATTATAATGTATACTGTAAACAATTTGTAAACGATGAAAAAAATACAACTCACCAATCAACGAAGACTGCTTACTGACTAGATGATCTATATTCTCCTGCATCGATTTTAGATTATTAGCAAGTTGCTCCTGTGGATTTTGATAAAAGTGAATAATTAACTAACTTTAATACTTGTGTTTTTTATATCCATAGACAACCATAGACACGAGCAACGCCAGGGAAGTCGCAAGTGCGTTGCCAGCCTGTGTTTGGGGAGATGGGGGAGGAGGAGGGGAAGACGAGGGGAAGAGAAAAGAGGGGCGGGAAGGGGAGGAACTGTTATAAATTAGCTGCCTAAAAGAAATATAACAAAACCTTCACTTTTTTATATATGTGATTTATACGAAATTGTGTTTGTGTAAAAATAATCGAGTCGTATTTCATAATAATTCAGTATTACGACAATTGTAACATTGTATTGTGGTCATACTGTAAATAAAAGATATAGTCACATTTTGTTATTTAATATACCCATTCGAAGCCGGGACGGGTAGCTAGTATATGTGCATATATAAAAAAATGAACATACACTTACTTTTAACAACAATCGTGCCAAAACTACTTAACACACAGGGATAAGACCATTCGATACAATTATTTTTGGGTTCTTTTAAACTTAACGACTATTTATTCCACAGCGAGAAGAGTGGATATCAACTAGATTCTTAAATTTTTTATATGTATCATATAGGAGGCAAACGGACATGCGGCTCACCTGATCTTAAGTGATCACTGCCAGATCAACACCAGAGGAGTTGCAAGTGCGTTGCAACCCTGTGTTTAGAGGGATGGGGGAAGGGAGAGAAGAGGGGAGGGAAAATGAGAGAAGTGAGGGGAAGGGAGATAAGTGCCTCGGGCACTCTCACTGACCGAACGAAACGCAATAATGCAACCACTGTTACTTCACGTCGGTTTTCTGTAGGTCGGTTGGTACTACCCCGAACGAGCCGACCCATTCATGCTGAAACCAGTTATAGCTTCAACGTGGCTCTACCACCTACAAAAGTTGCAAAAAAGGTGAAAATGGTAACAACAAAGTACTTATGGAAAGAATATGTACCTGGTAAGCAAATTCTGTCTTCATGGCTTCTGTGATATCAGCCCTACTGGCAGTACCTCCACCTGCAATGGTGTACAGAACGCTTGCACTGCGAGCCATCTGCTGTTCCATCATGTCCCGGAATTCGGCCATTTTTAAATGATTATTTATCGTCGAACCCGCAATACCGAGTACCGTACCTGAAAGTATCATCAATGTATTAACACACTAGTGAGAGACACCCTGGCATCGCTCCATAGAGTGTCTGAAGGTTTTAGATACATTATTTGTCATCTTGATTTCCGCAGTTCATCACACTCATAGAATAATATAATCAATAATAATAGTATAATCTTACTAATATTATAAAAAGGTAAAGTTTGTGACGTTGTAGGGGAGTAATCTCAGGAACTACTGGTCCGATTTGAAAAATTCTTTCAGTATTATATAGCTCATTCATCGAAGAAGGTTATAAATTATATATCATCACGATAAGATCAATAGGAGCAGAGCACCAATGAAGAATGTTTAAAAAAAAATTTTTTCTTCTTGATAGCTACCGCTGCGTGTTACTGTTAGCCCAAACTAATCATTCCTCGCGGACGAAGTCACTAGCAGAAACCAATATGCTATATAAAGCAATTTTAATATAGATTAAATAATCATTGCGGTTTAATCCGATCAGAATTAATGCAAGTATTTGTCGAAATCGTTTCACTAATAACCAATTAAATTTTTTTTATATATTCTTCTTTACTTATTATTAGCTGTACCCGCGACTTCGTCGGCGTGATACCTTATATAAGAAACAGCGATTAACAAGGTCATCTGAATGTATTATGCCCATTTACTTTTAGCTCGTACTTGAGTCGCTTCGTCATTAATAGTACTATAACTTTTGATAGAGTGAACCGATTTTAATGAAACAGAGATTTTTTTTTTATTGAACCACGACAAAGTGACTGCACTATGCCTGATGGTAAACATAGTACAATCCAAAAACGGTGGCGACCACAGCGAGACAGATCATCCATCGTCGGTCGCCGCTGTCATGGCGGCCATAATGACGAAAGTCACACGGTACTGGATATGCACAGGCTGATCCCGAAACGCGACGCGCAACAGCGAGTCACTATGACGGGTTTTTTCGCCATGTGCATGGTGGTTGCGACCCAGTCGGGCTGTAAAACCCTACCACCCTGCTATCGCCATTGCCTCGTTCGTTGATCAGCAGGGTGCACCACGTGCAGGTGAGGTTGGCTTGGGTGTCTTAAGTCTTAAGATGTTACTCGACACCACTTATATTATGCTTTATGATTAAGTCATACCTTAAGGTACAACATTATCCTAAGTTATAAGAAGAAATTATATTTTAAGTTGATAACATGTTTTATGTTGTAAATAAATTTTAGGACTGACTATTGAACTTGGCATCCATTTAGATCTCACTTCTTGTCTTTAAAGTAAACATCCAAGGCATATATCATAATTATAGCCTCTGCCCGCGACTTCGTCCGCGTGGAATAGTTACTTTAAGCTAACGCTAATACGCAGTGGAAACTCTCAAAAGGAAAATAAGCCCGATATTTGAAACATTCTTCATTGTTGCTGCACCGCTATTGGTCTCAGCGTGATGATATATAGCCTATTATAACCTTCCTCGATGAATGAGCTATATAACACTGAAAGAATGTTCAAATCGGACCAGTGGTTCCTGAGATTACCTCCTACAACGTCACAAACTGATAAACATTACCTCTTTATAATACCAGTATAGAAGTATAGACACACGGATGGGATAATTAAATCTGGATTAACGTGAGCGAAACCGCAAGTGAAACCTAGTAATATAAAAATTATACTAACCAAATATAGAGGCAACAATGTACCAGTACTTGTTACGTTCGGCGTGCGCTCTCTCGCGTTCGTGTCCTAACTTGACAGCGGCCGACATTGTGGCGAACAATTCACGTTCCTCCCTTTCCGCGTCCGCGAAGAGTGTGCGAAGGGCTCGCTCTTGTATAATCAACTGAAATTAATATACATATTTTCGCGAACTGTAAAATGAGGTAAACTCAAGGGCCATTAAAATTAAAAAAATAAAAGGTGTGCAGTCAGTTGACCTACTTCAGGAAAGAATTAGTAAGCGAGTCATAGAATCAAAGGTGGCCAACTCATTTTTAGTAACTTTTGAGTAAACGAAAAAAGCTATTTATTCTATTAATTCTAGACAATTACTGTGTGCATCGGGAATTATTCGAAATTAAAATTTCAAAACGACCGTTTTTGTATCTATCTATTGGTAATAGTCGTTTTTGTCTAAAACGTGGACAAAGATGGCCACCTTTGTCACGAAGTTTTGTAAATATAGCAACTTTAGTTTTAGGGTTGTCCAACATGAGAAAATAAGCAAAAAGTTCAAATAGATTAAGAAATGATTTTTGTACGAAGGTAAAATATGGATTTTTTTTTAATTCATAGGAGGCAAACAAACGTGTGGGTCACCTAATCTCAAGTGATCACCACCGTCTATAGACTCTTGTAACACTATGGAAGTCACAAGTGCGTTGCCAACCTTTATTGTGTGGGGGGGAGGGGGAAGTAAGGGAAGAGGAGAGGTGGGCCCCCGGCGCTCTCACTGACTGAACTAAACGCAACAATGCTAGCACTATTACTTCACGTCATATCACGCGTATAACAAGTTATTAAAAACCACCTTCGTCTCTCTTCAGAATTATTAATGTTAGTATATTGTAAATCTAAAATACAAATAGACCGCATAAATAATCATGTGAATAAAACGCGTAGCAGTGAGCGGTGTTACTTTCAGTAATGACATTCATTGTTATTAGTAGGTACTCTTCAAAAATAGTCTCGACTTAAAAAAATCTTAAAAGATGTTTAAGTAGCAACCCTATATAGGATTTTTAGCAACGATTTTTTCCTTTTCCTCGATCTCGTTGGCGTTTTCTTGAATAATGAGTATTTGCAACGGTGGGGTGGTGGTCCATAGTTACTACTTCTAGCAATTTGTTTATTTGTGGTCATTTAATATTTAATAAAACATCTAAAACTGTCAGCACAAACTCATACAAAAAAATATTTTCGCCATATTGTCACGAGATTAAATGCACTGCTCTGATTGATCAAGCGTACATTAACGCCGCTTTTGACACTGACACAAGGAAATATTGCCGTTTTTGAAACCAAATCGAGATTTCAAGTCCATATAACTAACTAATTGGTTATGTTTGGTTAAGAAATGAATAAGCGAGCTGTTAAGTTTCAATATACTGAATTTTTTGGCATCATTAACTCAAAAGTGCCAAAAAGTGAAATGGCCACCTTTGATTCTATACGACTCAAGTAGAGTAGCGCCATTAAAAATCACGGGGAATCCGATTATAAAATATATGTATTTGTGTAACATATCTTAGTTAATAATTTTTTTTCGAACATACTACGCTATTGGCCTAGCTAGACCTAATAGCTTCACAGGACTACAAATTAAGTAAAGTAATTAGTCTCAAAATATCCATTTTATTTTTGAATGACAGTCTTATGTTGCCTGTATTTTACATTTTTATAATTTTGCCACGTAAGATAAAAGCGTCACGCGTGCTCCTTGCAACTCTCTTTCTAGTTCCCTGTGTAATCTGTACATTTTGTTATATCATTTCATATTATAAAACAAAACCCTCAACCACGTGTCTGTCCGTCTGTTCGCGATATACTAAAAAACTACTTAACAAATTTTCATGCGGTTTTCACCAATAGATAAAGTAATAAATGAGAGAGGTTTTGGTATAATAATTTGTCAAGGTGTTTTTTTTAATTTTACCAGGGCGGGACTACGTCCGCCGGGCCTGTTAGTGTATATTATTTATTGATTATTATTATCTATCAAGATTTTTCAGTTGAATATACGATTTTATGTACATAAATACTTGTATCATATGATTCAGTTTTATTAGCTTAATCTTTCAAAATTGTACTACATATACTTTTTTTTCTCGATCTGACTACGCTATTGACCTAGCAAGGTCTTAACAGCTTCGCCGAACTACTAAGGCGAGCGCTTAAGGAACTCAGCCGATTTTATTTGGGCAACTAGCTCAAGGGTGCATGGCACACCTCGGCTTGGCTGTTGCCTGTTGCATCCAAAATCGCGACCTATCTTAACTAACCTAGCTAAATATTCATATGAGTTGTTGAAACGTATATGTGTACCAAACATACACGCCTCAAACACTCCTCCATATGTTTTTTATCGGATACTTTGGAGTTTTTTCAGTTCGATAAGGGAAAAAATAAAACCTTCCACTTTCATGTGTAAGCGTGTAGGCGTGCACGTGTGTGGGGGGGGTGATCGTGTAGTGTTGTAGCAGCGATGTATATTTTTGTGTCACTGTATCGCGCAAGTAACGCACTAAAGGGCTCTCTACCGAGAGATTGAACCTAGGCTTGAGCCGCTGCCGAGGGAGGCCAAATCTGGTGTGCGGGAGCGAAATTTACCCCCAGACCACGACGGCGTAATCTGTGGTTACACGGGCGTGGGAACTACATATACCTATTTGCTGCCGTTGTCATTACTCGAATCTTTATTGCAATAAGAGAGTATAACTTAAACTAGGGATAACGGATAAATAAAATTTCCATGCGTTCAATATTGATGTTATACGAACCGACGGTACGTGATGTTCGTTTGCTCGAATTTCCATACCCATATGCATACATATTTATATAGAATAGAAAAAGATAAAGAGAAAAAAAATCACACGGGAGGAGCATAACACTTTTTCCTTATGTAGCGATTTCTACGAACTGACTCCTATCGCAAGTCCCTTAAGTGCTATGTTATGTATTAAGTATTATTAGTAAGTATGTCATATTCCAAAGTAGATTTGACTCTATATCTCATTTCATACTAACATCTAATATTTATAAAATCATGTGTCTGCCTAATTTTGCATGTCACCTTTATCCAGATAAAACTTAAACAAGTCAGAGATTTGATAAGATATGCTAATAAAACAAAGCTATAGATAAAAAGTCTATCTGTGTCACATTTGCAAATGGAAAATCACACTTCATTTGAGAAATCAAATTACTAATAGTATAAGAAACATGAAGCCTGAAAATAAGATTAACTTTGATGTACTGTTGTTTGATCATGTTAATAAAGCCTTATGGTATTGGCTCAATAGACTGAAGACTGCACTATGACTATGACGGTATCAAGACATCCAAAACAATATTATGTAAATGAATATGAAACAATGCCTTTTAAATTATTTGAGGCTATATTAAGTTGTGACCAGACTAACAATTAATTCCTGATGTTTGCTACGCTGCTATTAGGCCCTTATAATAATCCGAGGCGCACAGTCTCGAATAAAAATAGTGCTTAAAACTGGCTGTAAAAATTCCCCAATATGCGTACGTGATTATAGTTGTGCGATGAACTTATGATTTTGCAAATCCAACCTTCATTGAATGATTTAAAGTTATTTTTACAAAGACGTAAGTGACGCGAGACTATATGAAATCACTGCATAACATAATATTGTGCTCTCATTTTTGTATGCTGGCTGTAAAGCAATTGTATATTGGGTGTAATCAATTCCCATACAATAAAAAGTCCCACTTGATACTTAAGAGAATAAAGAGTCATTTTTAAGTCATTCGATTCTAACCTTATGTTCCTCAGTGCATAATTGTAGATATTTCTCATCCCCCTTCATTGTGTTTTGCATTTCTGAATGTAATTCTTTCAGCCTGGACTCAATATTCGCTAGCTGCCTTCCCACATCACGCCTTTGTTCTTGTGCCCCCATGAATTTTTCCTAGACAAAATATTAATACATTGATTACTTATGCTCAACATATATAAGAAAATTCGGGAAAAATATTTTCATTGTAAAACTAATATCTGCTATGTATACTTTTTGGAGATTGGGATATTCTGACTAATGACTAATTTAGTAATATACATATAATAAGAAACGAAATCTAAGGTGTGTACTTTTCCATTTTTGGGAAAAAAAAATTGTATGTGTCTTGGAAAAAGTATAAAGTAAATTTTCAAAAAAAAGAATTAACCGACTTCAATATTAATCAGAGGCAAAAATAAGGCACTAAAAACCGGAAAATATATAGCCTTTGTACCTAGATGTAGATGATATGATTTTCGGTTGGCACCGACTTCCAATACATCTCTTGGTAGCACACATATTCATATGTTTCATTATATTTGGTTAATTTGATAGACTATTTATTTTCCGGTTTTTAGTGCCTTATTTTTGCCTCTGATTAATATTGAAGTCGGTTAATTCTTTTTTTTGAAAATTTACTTTATTTTTCCATTTTTAGTGTACATAATTTTTTTTTTCTAAAACATGCAGGTCTCCTAAACATGGTAAGTGATGTCACGGATCCCATAATCAGAACCTAACCAAACTCTCATCAAACTACCCTTGAAGAACATCCTTTACAATAAAAAAGGAATCATTGAAATCGGTTGGCATGATATTGAGTTATACGTCTATTTGTCGTATACCCACCAAATGCAGATTTAACACTTATACGGTTTTGCACTGGATGCCGTTGACAGAACTGGACAAAAAAAAAATGGGACCACACGGGAAGTACTAGCTTTAAAATAAAAAAGAATCATCAAAATCGGTTCAGCCAGTCCAAAGTTATGAGGTAACAAACATAAAACAAAAAAACATACAGACGAACTGATAACCTCCTCCTTTTTTTGAAGTGGGTTAAAAAGACATTTCAATTGTTTTTAGAATTCTTTGTCTGTCTGTATGAACACGCATCACTGCTAAAGTACTGGGTTTACAATAAAATCACAAGAAGAAAATCATAAAGCATATCCTCAAGAATAACTTAGTCTTTGTTTCATTCAAATTGGGCCACTTTATCAAAAGTTATTGTTATTTAAATGGCAGCTTAAGTCAAGTACGGGAGAAGAATAAGAATTTATACTAATATTGTAAAGGTTTGTTTGTTTGGTTGAAAGCTAATCTCAGGAAATACTGGTCTGATTAAAAAAAATCTTTCAGTGTTATATAGCTCACTTATCGTGGAAGGTTATAGGTTATATCATCACGCTAAGACCAATAGGAGTGGAGCAGCAATGAAGAATGTTTCAAAATTCTTTTCATCTTGAGAGCTTCTGCTGCGTGTTAGCCTATGCCCACAGTAACTATTCCACATGGATGAAATCACGGGTATAGGCTAGTTTTGTATAAACAAATATGCTGAATAACTGGTCTTTCTGTGTCTAACCAGTATATGGTGGAATTATGAAAATATTCCCAAAATGTTAAAACTTTTGCAGGATTATATGATCCTTCAAGAGCAAATTTTAAATTAAGATGATATCATACATTCATTTATGACCTCCTAGTATCAAGCTAACATTGCTTGATTATGGTAACCAATATACTCACACAAAGCCTGTTAAGTCAATAGCTTAATATATTTACAAATTCAAATATTACTACAAACTACCTGTCCCAATCATGTCCAGACTGCTTAGATTGCATTAGCTTCCAGCTAAGGTAAAAAAAATTATACTAATAATAACATTAGAATGTGTTAGTCAATTTACTTATCTACTATTCTCATGTGCTTAAGTTGTGTCATCATTAAAATTACAATAAATTTTGATAGTATGAACTGATTTTAATAAAATAAATAGTAAATGTTACTCAATGATATGGTTTATGATTTTATTGGTGAAGTTTTATTGTAAACCCAGTACTTTAGCCGTGATGTCAAACAGACCTTTGGAGTTTTTGGCAGGATTTTAGTCTGTCATGTAGTGGATTTTATATTTTATTCATAATCTTGTGTTATTTGACTCTATATTGTGTACATTTGGTGGTGTTTTATATAATATAGTTAGTTTATTGCACATAAGTGAAGTGAATGGAAAATAATATGAAATTCTGAGATGCCACAAAATCTCCCTGGAAGGTTCTAACAAGGAAACACAACGCTTAATATTGAAATGGAAATGATCACATGATGCTTGTGATATTATTGACTATATGACAATGGCAGTAATAAATGGAAAGATTGATTGCTAAAGTGAAAAAAAAAAACAGACATTTATAAAAACGATTTAAATGTGATTTTATTACTTATTCCAAGACATCTGCTACAATTTTTATCATAAAATCTAAAATATCCATAAAAGTTAGACCTACATTTTTATTATATGTATAGATTAAACATAATATTTTTTTTGCCTATAGGCACTTAATTATCTTTATATTTATTATCTTATAAGATTTTAATTGTAAACTAGCAGTGCCCGTGAACTTCGTTCCGCCTAAAGTATATTAAAATACAGTTTATTTGCATAAGGCCCTTCTCCTGACAATATCAAACACGACAAAAAAAGAATTAGCGTAATCGGTTCAGCTCTTCTCGAGATTTGCGCTTAGCAACACATTCAGCGATTCGTTTCTATTTTATAGAAGATTTTAACTGGAGTAAATTAAATACCTGTGCATCTATGACTGTATTTTGTATGGCCATTATTTCTTCAACTCCTGTAAATTTTTCATATTTGGTGACTAAATCTTTAACTTTTTTTGTTACCGCCTCATATTTAAACTTTTCCGTAATATCTTGAACTCTAGTTGCCGGGGCATATTTGGTTATAAGTTGGTCCACCCTTTCCCGATTATTTATATTGATCTGGGGGAGATGGACCTTGTCTTTCAATCTCTGTACGATTTGGCGGAGTCGGTCTGCCATGTTCACATTGTTTTAATTTATTATATTCATACACACATAATATACATTAGGTCATTTTCTCGTTTTAGTTTAGTATCTAACACAGACTACTAAACTAAGACTAAGAAGATTCTATAGAAGCACAGATTATTTGAGAATACTACGTAAAGAATATAATAAGGAAAGTCGCAACAATATGCGTGCATAGGAATTAGGAACTAATGTCACAAATTTGACAGTTAAATACAAGACTAGGGATGCAACAATGCATAAACAATTAAATATTATTAATTGATGTTTATGATCGATATGTATATTTTAGAAAAAAATAAACCAAAAGTAAATATGACGAGAATGTATAATTAAACAACGTAACTATCAGGAGAGTGATAACGTTCTTTGCCCTGTCATTGTTGAGAGAGGATCCAGCTATGTAAGTTTTGATGCCACCGGTAGTTTGCTGCCTATACGACTAGTTGATATAATTAAAATTTCGAGGTCGCTTCTACAGTAACTTATATTTATTTAATGAAATAGAATTCAAAAGCATTGATTTTGTCAACCACTGTGCCCAGTAAACGGTTTCTTTCTTTGCTAATAAAATCAAATAATACAAGAAATCGAATAGACAATATGAAACATTGTTTATAAAAAGCACTGTATCAATATTGTCAGGGGTTTCAAGGAAGCGGGTGAGTAGAGAATACAATAGATGTCGCTACACATCTCAAAGAATCGTTTTTAAAACATCGTTCGCTTAGAGCGATTTATCATGAGTGTCAGGGGTTTCACCATGAATATTAAGCCACCATAAAGGTTATAATCTCAGTTACAAAATCTATTTAAAATAGTTAAGACAAATATTAACAATATTTACTCATACTTACGATTTTTCACGTTTCAACAAATGAAAGCAGAAAACAAGTGAGGACCAAGAGTCTCCAAAAAAAAAACCTAAATAGGTATTAAAACATCATTGCTTTTTAATGACAGATCTGTGTTTTAAAACATTGATGTGTCATTTGTATCTTCAAGTGTGACTGATGAATAGTGAAGAAGCGAGTGGGTATGAAATACACTAGATCGCACTATATACCACAAAACATCGTTTTTAAATCATTGTTCATACTAGAGATGTGTAACACTGCGCTGCGCCGCGCAACTGCGCCAACTCAGTTCACTGCGCTGAATGTGTTAACTCACTTTTTCAAAATGAGTTGGCGCACAGCGCAAGACCGCGTAATTTGAATATCATTTTTATAAACAGAAACTCTGTCAAGTGTAAATTGAATTAAACTTAAATAATCTTTACTTTCTAGATTTCAATTTACTTTTTTTTCTTCTACTTCTTTAATATATGGCGCCGTGTGTGAACAATACACAATTCTGCCAATGTCATGTAGACACAAAGGGTGTAGATAGTATCATAAATAAAGCGTCGATTAAAAAATGAAATTCGAAAACAAAGATAATTAATCTGTGTTCAGCCCGAGTTATTGTATGTTTCTCATAAATATACAAATAGGCTAACCGAAATACATATCTATTAAGAAATATACAATCTGATTAAAGCTTGATTTTGTTAATTTTAATAAATAATGACAAACATGTAAAATAAAAAGGTTTTTATTCACTAAAGACACATAAGGTTAGTAGAATATAAGGAAAAAAAAAACATCAAAAGGAAGAATCTGTTTCTTGAACAATTAAAGAATATATAATCTGGAGAATCGTCGCCTAGGCCGCATTCGCAGAGAAAATGGTCCCTAATACTAAATTTAACAAATGCACTGGTGTACAGGTATGATCTAAACGAAGACAACAGATGATAGAAGTAACAGTCTTTCTTAGATATGGGAACTTACAAAACCATGGTTTTCGGATAACTTTATTTTGGATAGAACCGTAAGATTTGCCCTTATATTTTCTGGAAAAAATCTAATCCTTTTGCAATGTTTCTTCTAATAATCTCGTTTTTGCTAGAGAACATAGATATTCTGGAACATTCAGGAACCAGATTGAACTGCATTCTTTGCACAAGAATTCATTGATTCGTTCCTAGATTTACCGTAATGACACGGAATCCAGGCAATGTTTTGGCCATAATGTTTTATTTTGACAGATGACCGAGTTGGCACTGTGTGTAAAACAAATGACGGAATATGCTTAGTATGTTGAATCCACAGAGTAGTTGAAGCTGTGAAGGCCCGTCAGGCCAATAGCGTAGTCAGTTTGAAAAAAAAATTGAATATGTTTACGTTCGAAAATCTAAACGTTTGAACTACAATCGTTTCTGTGGGACCTAGTTGAAAGAAAAACATGGATGATTTATTTTAATTTGTTATTGTGTTTACTGTACAAAAGTGCTGTTATTTTGTGTTTTAAAATGAAATGAAGTAACAAAGGCAAAAAATCATAGAGGTACATCATTTTTGGACATGCCATACACACATAACACGTTTTGCACAATATACGAATGAACATAGTCAAGTGTCATCATAACCGATATTATTCATTCTTTCACTCACTCGATAAGCGAACAATGAGCCAACGCAGTTTGTGCGCAGTAGTCCGGTGAAGCTGTTAAGACTTTATATAAGGTACTCTATTGTTAAGACCTTGCTAGGTCAATAGCGAAGTCAAGTCGAAAAAAAAATGTTTGCGCGCTGTTTGTGCTAAGTACCTGTGAGTAAGTACTGTAAGTACGTGCAGATGGCGCGCATTACGTAGCTTACTCGGCTTATTTACATTTTGTTGTTATTACGTCATGGCGCAATTTTGAGTTAGCGCAGTGAGCCGGCGCAGTTAACTGCGCCTGAGTTACTGAGTTAGCGCAACGATTTTCGCTGAGTTACCCATGTTACTAAAAGTGCCCATTCGAACGTTGTGATTGTCTGTGGTTAGAAATGTCAAAGAAAAAAATATTAATAGTCTGTGCCATGGATAGTCTTTGTTAGGGATGCATCAAATAAAATATTAATGTTTTTATTAAATTGATATATCAACAGTTGTATTTTATTTAAATGACTTATGGACAAAAATATGGATATTTTCGATATACCAAAAAGATTTAATATTAAGAGTTTATACTAAAAGTAAGAGGTACCTTACAAAAGGAAAAACGAAAAGCCCCAATAAGAACAAAAAAGGAAAATTATAATAATTTATAATCTTGTGTTACTTGACTCTATATTGTGTAAAGTTGGTGATGTTTATGTAATATGGTTGGCTTATTGTGCATAAGAGGAGTGAATTAAAAATAATACTATGGACCATGAATTCTGAGATGCCACAAAAATTCCTAGGAATGTTGTAAGAAGAGAACCGCCATCTTGTTATAATATTGATATAACCGCACGACACTTGAATATCGATCTCCTGACTTATCCTGATAATTTTAAACCTAATTTTGACTTTATCAGTTCAACACTTGGAGATATCAGAATATCTTTTAATGATTATTCTTAGATAAAAAAATGTCTGAAATATTATATAGAAGATTTTGCGCCTATGCCTTTGCATTAACTTGGACTTAGAAGAAATCAGACTAAAGAATACATAAGAACTGTCCGTATTGACAACTTCAGAATTAGCAAAAGAAACGACTTGAAAATTAAGATAAGAAAGATGGTTAACAATTTACGAAATATTATGTAGAAGATTTGGCGCGTTTGCCTTTATATTAACTTGAACATAGAATAAGACTCACTACAGAATATACAAGAACCACATATATTGACAACTTCAGAATTGGCAGTATGGATTAATTCCTTCGCCTGTTCTATTGGACGAATGTTATTACTACTACAATAGATATCGATAGCAAAACATCAACATATTCATCATAAAAAATAATATTGTCTATTCTATTTTATGAAATAAATGAGTTTATTGGTATTGTAGATACGGTTCAAGAACAAAAATTGGTTGCCTGTAAAGTCGGTATACGGGCGAAAGTTTTACGTGACAACGACTTTGAGTGGTAAAATAATTTTCGTATAGTAGTCTCTCTCGCTCTTAGGCGGGCTAACCATGCCCGAGTGGAAGGGACGCGTGCCTCTCACTCGCTCTCATTGTGAGCGCATAACGTGAGCGGAGCGTAACGCAGTTTCTTGAAGTGTCACCCGGCAAACCAATTTATAAGACGTTGTCACGTCAAAAATAAATGTGTCCAGTTTTTTTAGGCGTACTGTAAAAATAAAAACTTTGTCAGCTATTTTCCTTTTTGTCTGTTTTATTGCTAGTAGAAAAGTTGGCCAGCTTTGGAAAAAACATACTGGTATTGTCTCTTCCTTTTGGAAATGGAAAGTGTAACTATTCGTACGGCTTACTTCGATTATGTTGATCAGCGTCATCTAGTGTCAAATAGCTAAACTTGATACTTATCTAATCCCTAACTAGTACATGCTACGCTAGATGACCCTAAATAATCTCTTGAAATTTCCATATTTTATACCCATAACTTTGATATCTCGACGTTATCGAATTCAAATTATCGATACTTATTAAACAGCGTCGACTATCGAGCATTCCTAAACGAATATGTCAAAATCGAAAATTATTGTTAAATTGTACAGCGTTGTAAATAAATATACGTTTCCAAGTTTAACAACTCCCTAAACCTACACAAAGATGCAAGAAGGTGAGTAAAAATATATAACCGTTTAAAAGTAGATTTTATTTTTTAGATCTATACCTAATTAGATATTTTGAAGATTTAGAGGTGACTGGGATATCGAGGAGCGGTCGCGTAAGAAAGAAGAGTTCCAAACTGATGGACTTCGAGTCTCCTGATGATATAGAGACGAGGTTTCGACGGCAGACGCCAGTTAAAACCTATGGATCATCATTGAAGCAAGAGGAAACTCAGCATTACACTCCGCAAGAAGTAACGCCACAGCGCTTGGAAGAGGCCGGGACCGCGTCTGGAAGTGAATCGGATTATTACGATAATCCTGAGAATGCAGATAGGTTTGTATTTATTTTCTTATTTTAATGTAATTTAGTGACTTGATGAATGTTTGATTCAGATGTGTACTTATTTTCTATTCGATTATGTGGGTGCATCGAACTAATTTATGTTTTTTTCTGAATAACCTCAAATTCTTTTTAATATAAGGCTTTTAATTAATTAACAATGAAATAAACAAAGATGTACTCAGTTGCTCAATGAAAATTAATCGTAGAAAACATTTTAAAATTTAAAAGTATAATGCTAAAAATTTTGATACTGTGTTCCTTTAAGATAATCTTGATATATGGGTTGAGAGGGTGAGGTTGGTAAATACTCTTCTGTACCACTCCCCCCTGTAGAAAGTCATAGTTACTGAGATATTCATGATTAAAGTTTTGAGATTATGTCACCTTTGGAACTACACGAATCATTGTACTTTGAATATCAATATCTTAATGATTTTTAAGTTAATAGAGAACAGTTAATACAATGCTATTTCTATATACAAAGAAATTATTGGGGGAAAGGTGTACATTTTGTGAAAGAAAAAAATAAAATTCAAAAGAATTTGTTGTCTGTAAAAGTCTTTTAACAGCACAAAAAATTATGGTAATTTGCATACTAAAATGTTGAATTTTCAACTAAAGGAATAATAACTTGTATGAAACTATGTATATATATAGTGCTATTATAGTACTCGTCATCGATTTCGATGACAGCGAGTATACAGTACTATAGTCATCTGCTCGTGGGAATATTTAAAGTGCACAAACAGTTGCGCAGGTGTATGTGCGCTCTCTTGTCCTGTACTCTGTACTCCAATGGACCGGAAAAAGCGATTCGATTGTCAGAGGCCAGGATGCAGTGAACAGCCGTAAACCACGTAGATCCTGACCTTACAACCTTTTAGAGGGCTTTGCATTACCCTGCTACCACCTCAAAATAATTGAAGAGTACTGCACTATCATCATGATGTCGTAGACTTCATGTACCTAAGGAGGATTCACCCTGTTAACTACGAAGTATCGTAGCCCCTTCACTAGGTTTAACCCACTGATGGTCGTGGTTGCCCGGGGTGTTGCCGCTGTGTACATTACAGCTACTTGGAGCCACTAGTGAAGATATTGTAGGGAGTTACTAATAGATAGTTGTATTTAGTTAGAACTTTTATTCCCTACTACACCCCACCCCAGACTATGTATGTACCTACACATCAAAGAATAAATTATTGATTGAAAAACATGAATTTTGAGAAAAAAGTTGCACTAATCTTCTGTCCTCATTTCTTACCCTAATATTTTACATTTATGATCATAGTGGTTGAAAAATAATATTTTTTCTAAAAAAACGTACTTTTCTAAGGAATTTGATATGTGTTCGCAATACTAATCCAACACAGGCACAGTATAAATATGAGAGACAGTACAGAAATTACGAGCAAACGCTTCAAAACACCCTACTCACACAAACATGCGTATTGATGAGAGATGAGAGTGTAGGTGGTAGAGCCCTACTGAAGCTATTTTTGGTATCAGCATGAATGGGTCGGCTCCTCTGGGGTAGTACCACCCCTCTCACAGATAACCGACGTGAAATAACAGTGCTTCCATTGTTGTGTTCCGTTCGGTCAGTGAGAGAGCGGAGGCCCACGTCCCTTCCTCTTTCCTTCTTTCCCTTTCCTTCCCCTCCCGCTTCTCCCATATACAGGCTGGCAACGCACTTGCGACGTCCCTGATGTCGCTAGTGTCTATGGACGGTGGTGATCACTTAACATCACGTGACCCACCAGTTCGCTTGCCTCCTTTGATATAAAAAAAAAAAAAAGATTTTGAGAGGAATTCTATGGGTAGCACAGCGAAAACCGCTTAGAAGTTTTGTCGATGCGCATATTTGTGTGAGTGAGCGGATCCGAGCGTTTATGAGCAGTTTCCATACTGTCTGTTATATGTACTGTGACAGGTCTTGTCTGTTCACCTAATGTGACTCGGTCGGGTTTGCCCTGACTAGTTTGCTTGCTCGCTTGCCTGTGTTATATATGGAAGGACTTTGTAATCATACAAATAATTTATATTTTTTGTTGTTTTTTTTTTATATATATCATAGGAGGCAAATGGACTGTTGGGTCACCTGATGTTAAGTGACAACCACCATCCATAAACTCTTCTTCTTCTTCTTCTTCTTCTTAAAATGGCAACATGTGTGTTGACACAATTTTGCCAATGTCAAGTGAATGGAGTTATGGACAATGGAGGTTGCACCAGACAATTAGACAAATATCTTTATATTCAGACCGGGCTATCTACAAACAGACAACACAAAGAAAATACATGTAAATTAAGCATACAACATATTGTTAGATTACGGTTAGATTGCGGACACAAAAGCATTACACTAAAATCTAAAGTTTAATTTTGTTAGTATTAATAAATTTCGAGAAGCATTCTACGATTAGATGGTTATCCATAACAAGAGTTAAGACACACATAATATTAGTAGGACGGGGAATAGAAGAAGGTAGAACATCATAGAGAGAGAAACTGTTTCTAGGGCAATTAAAAAATATGTGATCTGGTGATCCATCCTCTAAGCCACATTCACAAATAGAGTGATCCCTGATCCTTATTTTATTCAAATGCACTGGTGTGCAGACGTGCCCAAGGCGCATGCGGCAAATAATAGAGGTAACCTTTTTATTCACATTTCTGAATTAAAAAAACCATGGCTTTTGCGGGATATCAATTTGCAAAGACCCATAATGCTTGCCCTTTAATTTCCGAGACAAATTCCACCTCCTTTGCCATGCATCAAACAATCCTGATTTAGATGATAGGCATAAGTCCCTTGCGTAAATCCTATAGTGATCCAAGGATCCCGACTGGATGGCACATTTGGCGCAACAGTCCACAGTTTCATTACCCGAAATTCCACAGTGCCCAGGGATCCAGGCAAGAACCGTACTAAAACCTAAATTGTGACACTCATACAATGCTTTCCTAATTGTAAATATAACTGGATGCTTATCTTTGGAATGAAAAGGGTTAGACAAAATCGCTTCAAGACAGCTTTTGCTGTCAGTAAATACAATGGTTCTCGTTAATTTGTGAGCCTTTATAAATAGTATGGCTTCAAGGATGGCAACAGCTTCCCCAGTAAACACCGTAGTACCAGGTGGGCATCTATAACTTAGTATAACTCTGTGCTTTGGCACCCAGACCGCTGCACCGACATGTCCAAAGCTTAGAAGCATCCGTGAAAATTGGTACCCATCCTTCCCATTCATTGGCTAGTTTTGCTTGGAATTGACTGTTGGCTTGGACAGAGTCCTTATTAATGTCAAAATGCATTATAATGGTTGGTTGGAAGATTAGTGCATAATAGTTAGTATCATACAAGGGGTTGATGGCGGATTTAAAGATTGGGAATGTTAACTTGCTGATTTTGTAAAATGATTGAAGTATACAAGGAAGATCCTGTAGCGAGTGGTAGCCAAGAGGTTCAAACTCTTGCAAAAGTATCTGAAGTTTAGGGATTAGAGGATGGCTTGTGTTTAGGAAAAGTTTATAAAGGAATCTGTCTGACAGGTACTGACGCCGAAGATAGAGAGGTGGTTCTACACATTCCACTTGTAGTGCATTAATTGGCGAGGATTTCATAGCGCCCAAGATTATTCTCAGACACTTAGATTGAATGACATTTAGCTTTGTTAAAGCAGCTTTTCTGCACGGGTCAAGTAAAAATGCTCCATAATCCAAATGGCTTGGGACAATCCAAATCCAAATGGACAAGGGCATTATAAATAAGCTTCTGTGTATAAGGGTGAGCACCCCACCAGACACCAGCCAAGGTTCTTAGGACGTTTATTGATTTTTCGCATTTCTCTACGACAAAATCAAAGTGAGGAATACCGGTTAGCTTACTATCCAATAATACACCAATATATTTTACCTTCTCCTTCACCGGAATAGGTTCTTCATTATATAGTATTTCTATATATGGTACATGCCTTTTTTTGGAGAATATGACTGCTGAAGATTTGGGTATGGCCAATGACAAACCATGGGCATCAAGCCACTGTCCTAAGTATGATAAGGCAGTATTTAACTGAGCCACTGCATAAGAAATAGATGGGTTAGAAGCGTACAATACTAAATCATCGGCATACTGTAGTATCTCACAAAATGATTCTACGGTTTGATTCAGATCAGCAGTATATATATTATAAAGCAGAGGGCTAAGGACCGAGCCCTGAGGTAGCCCCTCCCATACCAATCTTGGACTACCTAATCCATCGTGTGTTTTGACATGGATTACTCTTTCCAGCAGGAGGTTGCTTATGAAGTTGATCATCTTCTCTGGGACACTCAGCTGAACAAGTTTGTTCCTGAGCACCGGAAGGAGAACCTTATCATAAGCGGAAGCCACGTCCAGAAACACCCCTACCAAATATTCCTTCTTGTGACTTGCACACCGAATATCTGTTGTTATTACACTTAAGTTATCCATGATAGACATATTTTTCCTGAACCCTGTTTGAGACCTAGCTAATAACTGATTATTTTCTACAAACCATTCCAGTCGATTTTTTATCATATGCTCCATGATTTTGGACAAAGTACAAGAAAGAGAAATAGGTCTGTATGAATCCGGATCTGAAGGATCTTTCCCATACTTTAATATAGGGACAATAACCTGAGATTTCCAAGAGCTGGGAATCACACCACTGGAGTAAACAGAGTTAATCTCTAGGAACACCAGGGGAGTTGCAAGTGTGTTGCCATCCTGTGTTGGAGGAGGGGGAGAGGGAGGAAGCAGTATGGGTTGGAAGGACGGGCAGGAGGTAGGTCACCAGCACTGTCATTGACCGAACCAAACGCCGTTACTTTATGTCGGTGTTCTGTGAGTCATTTTCTACACATTAAGGAGTAGAGCTAGAAAACACAGAGAATGCTTCGGTTTAGACATAGTCTTCAATTTAGTTGATGTAATTTAGACACATATAAAACTCTAAAATCCACATGTATAGGCAAACTCATTTAGGGAACACGTCACTTCAAACACAAAAAAATTGAGCTGTCAGGAGATACCTGACAGATGTTTTTTTTCCTCTTGAGAGCATGCCCTGCGGGTTAGTGTTAGCCCAAAGTAACTATTCCAGGAGGAGTAGTTAACCTATTAACATAAATTATGGTAAGGAATTAAGATTTCTATATATTTTGACCCTTTTAAATGATAATCACATGTTAGTATTAGATTAAAACTATGCTATAATTACTATTTTGTAGCTAAAATTTTGTGAATGTTGTTGTAGTATGGAATCGGATAGTTCTGCATCGGATGAGGGGTCAGCCCGTACTCCGGCCAACTCATTGTACATGATGGAAAAGAGCAGCAAGAAGAAGTTGATTGTCAAAGATGGTAGAGTGGTCGGCAGGGCTAAAGCACAGCGGAAAGATAAAGGTGAATTTGGCTAAAAACTTTATCAAACTTGTGTATATTTTTTCCTACTGTTTGCGCCTTTTAGGCTACATATGTCGGCTTAGATAAATGAAAATACGTGGGTCGTGTGTGATATGCGTTTTAATTCTTCTTTCTTTTTTGGCAATCAATCTTTCCGATAATTACTGCCATCGTCACGTAGTCAATAATGTTACAAGAGTCGTGCGATCATTTCAATATTAAGCGTTGTGTGAATCAATATTCTAACAAGATGGTGGCTCCATTGTTAGAACCTTCCAGGGAGTTTTTGTGGCATCTCAGAATTTCATGCTCCGTGGTATTATTTTCCATTCACTTATGCACAATATTGCACCACAAAACTACAAAATATAGTGTCAGATAACACACGATTATGAATAAAATATAAAATCCACTACATGATAAATTAAAATCCCGCCAAAAACTCTAATTCTTTTTTCAATTAACTGTTAATGTAACTGACTTTAGCGCTTTGTTTTCATTGGTTCATTCGCGTCGATGTTACGTTACAGATGGTGCCATTTGGATCTTAAGGGTAAACACTTACAGACCTTTGATCTGAATATTTTTTCTACATTCATTTACTTTATTAGTTACTAGCCCCTGCTCGCGACTTCGTCCGCGTAGTTATAGTCACAAAAGGCTAACGCTAACACACAGCAGAAGTTCATAAAAGGAAAAAAATTTGAAATATTTTTCATCTGTGCTCCGCACCTATTAGTCTTAGCGTGATGATATATAGCCTATAACCATTCTCGATGAATGAGCTATATAACACTGAAAGAATTATTCAAATCGGACTAGTAGTTCCTGAGATTACCCCCTACAACGTCACAAACTCACAAACTTTACCTCTTTATAATATTAGTATAGACTAGCGATATTAGCTAATTATGCAATACTATGATCAAGGTACTTTAAACAATATTAAAGTACTCAACCACTTTAAGCAATATTAAAGTGAATATATAAAAAAATGTAACTGCATTGTGTTACGAGATCTTCAAGTATTGATTTTACCAAGAACAGAACTGAAAGCAAGCCGCTAATGGATCATGTAAATCTAAGTTGTAAAATATTGGTACTTGATATGCTACTAGCTGTCCCGTGGCCACTTCCTTGGGCGGCAAACATTTATAAAAATCTACTTTTGTGACTTAAATATAAAAGTTAGACATATGCTGTCGCTGACTTTTTCATAGGCATTGTCAAGCTCTACAACCTTTCTCTAGAACTCAATCATATATCTCTCATCGTTAAGGCAGCGTTCCTAAGAAACGTTTTCGTTCGAACCCGATTAGTCCTCCCACGGTAGCGGCTGAAGCCTAGGTTCGATCCCTCGATGGGGGGCCCTTAAGTGCGTTGCTTGGGCGACACGGTGACACACAAATATACATCACTGCTATAACACTACACGATTTAAAGGGTAAAAAAAAAGGGTTAACTTTTTTCCCCTTATCGAACTGAAAAACTCTCAATTTTCCGATAATAAATATATGGAGGAGTTGTTGAGGTATGTATGCTTGGTACACATATACGTTTCAACAACTCATACATATATGAATAGTTAGCTAGGTTATCTAGATAAGTCGCGATTTTGCATGCAACAGGCAACAGCCAAGCCGAGGTGTGCCGTGCCGTGCACCCTTGAGCTGGTTGCCAAAATAAAATCGGCTGAGTGCCTTAAGCGCTCGCCTTAATAGTTCGGTGAAGCTGTTAAGACATTGCTGGGTCAATAGCGTAGTCATTTCGAAAAAAAAAAGTTTTCGTTCGACCGTTTTTCATCTGACTTACTTTGCAAATCCGACTACCACAAAAAAATTGTTTTCATTTTTCGAGTTATTATATGGCCTATTATGGTACTCACAAATAACAGTACTTTCTATTAGTGAAGAAATTTTCAAATTCGGTTGCGTAGATTCACATGTTACCCACTACAACCTCACAAACTTAACCTCTTTATAATATTAATTTAGATATAGATAGAGAAAGGCAGGGAGAAGTGGGGAGGTGAGCCTCCGGTGCTCTCACTGACCGAACGAAACGCAACAATGTAAGCACTATTATTTCACGTCAGTTTTCTGCGAGCGGATAGTACTTTTCCGGACGAGCGGGCCCATTCATGCTGAAACTGGCTCTACCATCTGCCAAATGAGAACTGTCATGCTCAAAACAGTAACAGTGAATCAGATTTTTTCGAGTACACTTGGCAAAGAGTGCAGAATCGGTAACGCAAATAATCGTCTATACTAGGATTCAGTCATCATCAATCACGTATTCTCATATCATTACTTCTATCGCGCGGTCATATGTAGCAATTTTTTTATTCTCTCTTTTGTGAGGTTTTTATTTTTGAACATTTTGTCAATTGACATAATCTCTTCTTGCGATTTCATATCCCGTATGGGGTATAATATAATTGGAGTGTTAGATAAATATTAATATATTGTATTTTTAATAGGGAAAACCCGTATAACTGCGTATATGATGTGGGCGAAAGAAGCACGCAACGAACTTTTACGCAAACACCCCGATATGGATTTCTCGGCTATATCTAAAAGACTTGGAGAGATGTGGTCTAATGTAAGTGTGTACCTCTACAGAACCGCATTAAAACAAAAGTTTTTAAGTATACTAGAAAATCTATTTATACTCTCTCTATTGTAGTTAATGAAATTTCATATATTAACTTTGGTAAGTAGGATTTCAAGAACTCTTGAATTATAGTAATTTTTACTTATAAAAAGTTTTTAATATCAAACATATAAAATAATAATGTCAAAACAAATAATGATAAACAAAAAATAGAACCACAGCTAAAGTTTATTCTAAAACTTTTGAAAGTATAGGAACGATACTTTTAAACGTAAAAAAACACGCCGTTTCAATAAGCAATTCCAAAGGGGTACTTTTCAAGTTTAATTGTTACGTAACTGCTTATCGTGGGAACGCCACAAGGTCGAGCAATGGGAACCCGGATGCGAGTCGAGATGCGGGACACAGCCCGATGTACGCGTCAGGGCGTGATTAATTTATTCCGCAAGTTCTTTTGCGTAAATCACCTGATGTTGAGTGTATATTAGTTTTACATTACTCGATATAATAGGACAAATATTAAGAATCTTTTTTTTTTTATTGTTTAAGAACGAGAATCGACTAATGATTATCCTGTATAAATATTGCTAGCGACTATCCAGTCGCTCTGTTTGTTTTTAGCAATAATATCTATGCTCATTCTACACATTGACTACTTTTAATAAATCTTCATCAAAGTATTTTAAATGTTTTGAATGTTATCCAAAGACAATGTACACAGTATTTACATTTGTGTATAATATTTGTTCATGGTTTTTATGTGAAATTTAATTCAAATTTTACGCACATTTTAACACTTATTGATATATGTTGATTGCACAGTTTTACATTGATTGATAGGAACTTTTTCCAGGTGAACTATAACGAACGATATCTTTGGAAACGCAAAGCTAAACGGTTCGCCATTCAGAAGGAACAGAGTAATCAGCCAACGAGCAGAATCATATCAAATCCGAGTAAGTACACTCCTTAGGTCTTATAGCATCCGGAACAAATATTTATATATAAAAATCCAGTGTCAATGTCCATGATGAACTTTGCAATGTAATTGGGTACAACTTAAAACTGAGATAGAATAATCTTTATTTTAATTAATGGCCTTAATATTTTTTAATTACAAATTAAATTATTGTCAATGTTGATTACTGTTATTAATTGTAACTCACATCGGTCTCGAACAGATGGCGTTTTAAATTGGTTTGTTGACAGAAAACTGTAGGATCGACTGTTCCAGATGTCTCATAGCGCCACATTTTAATCTTGAATTGCTTATCGGATATTAATTTAATTTTCCGTTCTTTTTTACCCCGACAGTGTTTTGGTAGACTCATAATACCAAATACGTAATCAAAATGTTAATTTAACATGCAATAACTGAGCCACAGAAACACGTGGTCGCGTCACCTAGTAGATATACACCGTGACTATTTAAAGAGTGACAACCTTCAATCGTATGATAGTTCATGGTCACATTTAACATATAGATAATAATAGTATCAAAACAAATACTAATAAACAACAAAGAGAACCTAAGTTAATGTTTGTTGTAAGACTCTTAAAAGTCTGGCAACGATATTTCAATAACCCTAGTTTGAACGGCAGTTACAAAACACTCGAGCGGCGTCCCGGAGTTTATAATCTTCCATAAGAAAACAGGCAATTTTATTTGTTCAAACTTCGAAAACCTAATCTTTGTTAGTTGGTTGGCTTCACTTTTACTACAGCCGACGGTCATTGAAACTTTCATTTAACATAGATGCGTAGAGGATCGTGTATAATTTTTTCGAAGTACGAGGCAGAAATGACCTTGAGAACCTCACCGTGGAAAACTGTCCATCCCGTTGATGGTGATGGAATTTCAGTTTCCGGCGGGTTGTACGGTAGTGGAATATAGCGGCAAATATAAGTCCAAACAACTTTCTTGAACACACGTAGTAGTTGCGATAAAGAACACAAAGAGACGCGATGACCCCACCTACGGTCAAGCAGGATCAGCTGATAATGATACTGTTATAAGTTCCACAGTATATATTAGGTATGTGTAATGTTTGTTTGTCAACAGTAACACGTCCAGTTCACCCAGGACCAGGTCGACCGCCGGCGAACCGAGCACCCCCTAAGCACACTTCAACCCCCGTCACTTCACCCCAACAAGCTCTTGTTGTAAGCACAGATACATTTAATTCCTTTACGGATATAACTAATTGTAAATTAATGTTAATCACTCTTGCTAGTTCACAGTGTTTCCCCCAAATTATTGGGGATTTTTTACAGGTCTAAGGATGATAAATGAAATTTACACAGTGAAGTTAAGATACATATAACTTCTTTATTGATTTAACGACTTACAAATGAATGTTAATCACCCTAGGCAGTTGGTGTTTTCCCCAAAATATTTGGGAATTTTAATAGGTCTAAGGATAAATGGAATTTACACGGTGTAGTTAAGATACATTTAACTTTTTTATTC
>JACEII010000109.1:1010677-1068132 GCA_014332785.1 Antheraea mylitta
TTAATGGGTCCAAGGATGAATGGAATTTACACGGTGTAGTTAAGATAAATTTAACTTCTTTATTGATTTAATGAGTTACGAATGAATCTTAATGAATCTTTGCAGTTCTGGGTATTTTTCCCAAAATATTTGGGATTTTTTTACGGGTCTAAAGAGGATAGATGGATTCTACAGGTGAAGAGTTAAACACATTATTGGGGATTTAATGGATTTTCCTATTGTCGCCATATAAAAGCGCTTTAAACCCTTAATTCCATGGATTTTTAAGAATTTTAGGTTGGGAATTTGGGGGTTATGCTTCAATACATTTTAATGGATGATAAAAGTATTGAATCTATGTGGATTCCATGGGGTTTTGCTGTGTTTGTGAATGTAGGATTTATAAGTTGCATGTTGTTTTGGTGGTATCTTCTTGTGGAGGTTAACAGCTGAGGTGGACACCATATTCCTATTACAAGAAGGGCAGTTCGAGCAATTTACAATATGTGGCTTTGTGAATCACTAAAAACTAAGTTTGAAGAATTCGATATCTTCACTCTGCCCTCCCCCATATATTATTGATAATTTAATCGATGTCCACAAAAACGTAGATATGCTGGATCAAGTAAAAGACCAACATAATTT
This sequence comes from Antheraea mylitta, assembly GCA_014332785.1. Lineage (NCBI taxonomy): Eukaryota > Metazoa > Arthropoda > Insecta > Lepidoptera > Saturniidae > Antheraea > Antheraea mylitta. Next base: position 1,011,302 of record JACEII010000109.1, read on the forward strand.
AAATACTAGAAACAGCAATTTTTTACCGATTTACACATTACCGATTACACATTACCGATTTACAAATTACCGATTTACAAATTACCGATTTACCGGATAGTGAGTTCAAAGACCATGTCAAGTATATTTAGATTTGGATTTGTTGGTGCACAGCCGGTGAACAGTACGGTGAGTGCGAGCTCCAGCAGTGGGAGTGCCCAGAGTGGGATGTACCGCGTGACGGGGTGCGGGGCGGTGGACGTGGCCGCACACCTGCGCCTCCTCGGGGAGAGCCTCGCCATCATCGGGGCCAGGCTCAAGGAGCACGAGGTGAACTACCGACAACATATATACATATAATAACAATGTTTTTTGTCTGTACTTATTTTTTCGATTTTTGTGGAAAAAAAATGGTGGCTTGTCCTTGGAATGGATTTTTCTATGGAGATGAAAAAAGTATCTTGAAATTTGTACTAATATTATGAAGGGTAACGTTGTGAGTTTGTGACGTTGTAGGGTGTAATCTCAGGAACTACTGGTCCGATTTGAATAATTCTTTCAATGTTATATATCTCATTTATCGAGTATGGTTATAGGCTATAATATCATCACGTTAAAGCCAATAAGAACGGAACACCAATGAAGAATGTTTCAAAATCGGTGTTTTTTTTTTCCTCTTGAGAGCTTCGGCTGCGTGTTAGAAATAAAGGATATCTTTATTCGACGTGAACTAAGTCGCGGGCAGAGGCTAGTTATGTTATATGCTATGTTAATTTAATACACAGATTTATTCCCACTATGAAATGCCTTATTTTATTCATCACCCATGACTTTTTCACTATAATCCAGAAGTCCGAACATTCCAATAATCCGGAATCCTCTGATTCTTAATAGTCCCGAATTAGTGAGATTATTTTGTACATATAATTAGAAGGTCAAAGTAACTTTTTCGATTTTTATAAAAAAAAAATGTTGCAAGCGTCTAGAAATATGTAATAATGTTTGATTACAATTTCATCAAATGTATTCATTTCAATCATTTCTAGTAACGTATGTCTGTCTGTTGTGTACTCATAGGAGGCAAACGAATAAACGTGTCACCTGATGTTTAGTTATCACCACCTTCCAAAGACACTAGAAACACCAGTGGACTCGCAAGTGCGTTGTCAACCTGTGTTTGGAGAAGGGGGAGAAAGGATGTGGGTCTCTATCTGTATGAACACGCATCACTGCTAAAGTTCTGGGTTTACATTAAAACCACACTAAGAAAATCATAAAGCATATCCTCGAGTATAACTTAGTCTTAGTTTCATTAAAATCGGTCCACTCTATCAAAAGTTATTGTAATTTTAATGACGACGCGACTTAAGTACGAGAGAAAAGTAGATAAGTATATGGACTTAATACATTCAAATGACTTTATTAATCGCCGTTTTTTGTTTACATAAGGTTCCACACGGACAAAGTCGCGGGCACAACTAGATCATTTACTATAATCATATATTACTTGCTATCCGTGTAACTTCTTTCGTTAAATTGTCTTCAATATTAAATTTAGTGGCAATTTGCAGTCTTGGCCACCCTTTTTTTTTTTTTTTATTAACGTGGGGAAATCCTTAACGGATACACTACCCTCCCGGGGGAGAGGGTAGGTTATGTCCGATTCGCACGGACTAAAACCCCACGGTGTACCGTCCGCCGCATGGTAGGGGCAGCCAGGGATCAAGCATGCTCACTGACTTGATAAACTGCCCCTGCAGTCTTGGCCGCCCTAAGCCCCTAGCCATGTAGTAAGCACCAGCCACCGCTGTGTCAGTGAATTTTTTGTGACGATTAACCGTTCCTAATATCTGACCACCCTAGGCCCGGGCCTCCTGGGCCTTAGTGCAAATCCGCCACTGATTAAATGTCACTGTGTTAAGACCCATTTAAGTATTGTAAATTACTTATGAGGGACGGCGAGTCTGGCTAGTGATTTCGTCAGCAATACTTATGTATCGTTACCATGTATACTATAAAATCGTTTTTATACAATTCTACGGTTGACGTTCAGATCTAGTTAAAACTGTATCGAGACGCCAACTTTTTGGTCGTCATGCACGCGAACGTCAACAAAATAAAACAAAAGAAAACAAAAAAGAAAGAAAAAACGTGTCAAGCGGTGTGGTTGTTGTTTCTGATCGAAAAGCATCGTAAATATCATCAGAATCTAACATAAAGACACATCCGTGGAAGCTCAGCGGCCAGCTGCAACACAAAGAATATCACGAGGTACGTGCATTATATCTTTACTGTTGTTAGCTGGATCTGAACGAAAATATTTGAGTTCTCGAAGACCCTCCGGGGTCCCCCAGGGTAGCAGAAAGCCACCAATAGGCATGCTACATCTTATGTATTGAAACTAGAACAGTTAAAGAAAACTTATATAGATGATGGTTAAGCCTAGGGAGAAAGGTGTAGGAGTATTGCTTACTTTTGCTGAGAAATGGGACGGAGTTAGTCAGAAATCACAATAAAATGTACCTACGTTTTGGACTTGGATGAATCCTTAAGTGATTTTGTTATTACTAATTTTTTTTTTAGAAAAGGGTCATGTAAGGTGCCGACTCTATGTATATTGCTGACACTTATGTACACACATTATAGAAGTAATCTTTATTTTGAACATGAGATAAGATTTTGTTCTTATTGTGTCTCAAAGTAAAATGATTATAGCTCAGTGCAAGTGTGTTTGGACACCTGACCATACTCATCAATTCATAAATGTATAGTGAAAAACACAAGATCATGGATAAAATATAAAGTGATTACATGACAGATTAAAACCTAACTGTAAATGAGTGGTAATTCAGTACATTATTTTAATAAGAACCGACTTCGCAATTGACTATGGACTAATAAACTATATTCCATAAATGAACAACTATAGGTGATCCAAAATCCTAAAATTTCGTGTGTGATATTGAAATATCAGCAAATATGCTGCTCGTCTATAATAAGTAAATAAATAAATAATATTATGGTTGTCCATGTTAAAGTTGTAATGTTGTTGATGGTTGTATTTATAAAAAGATGTGGATTCTAATAACACAAGATGATGAATAAAACTAGCCTCTACCCGCGATTTATTTCGCGTGGAATAGTTACTAACGCTAATACGCAGCGGAAATTTTCAAGAGGACAAAAAACCAATTTGAAACATTCCTCATTGGTGCTCCGCTCCTATCGGTCTTAGCGTGATGATATATAGCCTATAACCATCCTCGATACATGAGCTATATGAATAATATTGAATGAGTTTTTTAAATCGGACCAGTAGTTCCTGAGATCACCCACTACAACGTCATAAACTCACAAACCTTACCTCTTTATTATATTAGTATAGATATAAAATTCCGCTGTAAATATTGTTATGAGTGGTAATGTTGTGGTTGTTCGTGTTAAAGTTGTAATGTTGTTGATGGTTGTGGCGTGTATGTTGGTTGCAGGGTCAGATCGCGGTGTCAGGGTCAGTGTCAGTGTTGCTGGATACATTGCTGTGCTCGTTGGCTCCGTTGCTGAGTGTGACTCGAGCGCTGCCCGCTATAGCGCCGCCAGCACCTCTCCTCCAGGACACTCTGCACAACATCGCCTATATCATGCCCGGTCTCTGAATGCTGTCCAAATTACTTCAATTCTATGTGTAGATTTATAAAATAAAGATTCAATATCTTATTGGTTTCATTTTAACTTTTTCAAGTAAAAACTTGACATATTGAAAATAGAAGTAGACCGTCATAGTCTCGTCAGGTAAACACTGTATATATCAGTGGTGGCCCAAGTACGTCAGAGGCTGAGTACTGCACCCGTTGACAAATTAAAAAAAATGCTTTTTTACTTAGCGGGATATGGCCCCAGTAGGAATTTCCACAATTCTGCCAATGTCATGTAGATTTTTATCAAATCGAACGAAAATAATTTCAACGTACCGTTATTAAAAATGTATGATATAGGTTTGATTTTCACTAAAGAAAACAAACATGCGCCCACTGCGAGGAATGAGAACCTGGCATTCCATTAAAAAATATGAAAGTACCATTCGTTATTGCTTCATTTGTACCCCCTTTATTTTCGTTTGTACCTCAAAGTGGATTAAGTTATAGCGTTTTCAAAATTTGACCAGCACCGTACTTTGAGATATCACAATTGTGTTAACGGGTTTCGAATCTAAATTACTTGTAGACGTTGTTACCACTTTTATTTTTCACTTTAAACCCGAAAAAGTTACAGGAGTATCAAAATAATAATACAAATAGCAGTATTAGTTTGAAATGAAACAAAAATCTGCAAATGAAGTTCTTTGTGCAAATATACTTACAGGTATCGATTTAAATTTCTGCATTATCTCAGAAATAAAAAAAAAATATAGAAAATTGAGAATTTTCGAAAAAATCCTGTGCTTATAAATTTCCTACATTTCGAAAATTCATAATTGGGGGTGTAATCGTTTGTTTTTTTTTTTCGAACTGACTATGCTATTGACCTAGCAGTTTTAACAGCTTGCGTATTCCAAGGGTCCAGCGAGGACAGTATCCTTCGTCATTCAATGTTTTTGACCGCTCTGAACTCAGTTGCGTGAAATACAAATTTACGTATGAATATGTGTTATATTAATAATAGCGACTCGTCCCAGCTTCGCATGGATGCAATGTAGATGATATTCATTATTAACCGACTTCAAAAAAAGGAGGAGGTTCTCAATTCGTCTGTATTTTTTTTATTATTGTTTGTTACCTCCTAACTTTGGACTGGGTGAACCGATATCGATGTTTTTTTATTATTTGAAAGCTGATGCTTCCCGTGTGGTGCCATTTCAATTTGGTCCAGTTCTGACAACGACATCCAGTGCAAAACCGTATAAGTGTTAAATTTGCATTAAGTATGTACACGACAAACAGACGAATAACCAGTGGCGTAACTATAGGGTGGCAGGGCTGGCAAAATGCCACGGGCCCCCGAGTCAAGAGGGCCCCGGTCCAAGAGGCCGCGAGTTCAAAAATATTTTTTTACATTGTACCTGAGTATTTTATTTTATTTGAAAAGTATATTTTTAAGTCCTGCTTAAAATCCAATGTGAGACAACTAGAGACCATAATACCATTTCAATTACGTACTTATGATTGTTAAAAAACCGTCAATCAAAATACCGGTAATTATACATCTCTATTTATTTTAGAACGCATCCATTGGATTCTACATATTTTGTCGCGCCACGCTGGCAGTGCGGGTGACCATTTACGATCGGGGAATTACCCATTTTGTTTTCACTTTTTTCGTGGCGCTGCTGCTGGGGCGAGCTAGCAACACTATGTTAGGGGAATTCCAGATTTGATATTTTTTTATAAGAGCGCTACTGACTGCGTATTTTTTGTGTGATTATTTTGACAATTGATGTCTGGTGATTTGTATCTTTGATTTTTCTTATTTGTTCTTTTATTGAATATGAAAATGGTTGTAAAGTTGATTGTGAAAGTTAGATATTAAAATGTCTAGTTCCACAAAATATTTAAGTGGCAGCGAAAAACGAAAGACAAAGTGGGAGACTGAAGAAAAAAATAAAAAGCTACCTAAAATTAGTCAGTACTTGAAAAATGATGACTTAAATAATGAAAAGTCGAGTGAACAGTGCTCTAAAAGTGAAGAATTGGACTTTACTAAAAGTATACCAGAATTATCAGATGCAGCACCCAATCCAGATTCAGAACAATCACAACAAGTTACTATCAAATATCAAAAATAATTATATTTTAGCATGAACAATATTGTATCTTCGCCACATGTTACTGATAAGGGTAATTTTAAAGAGTTAACTGATCAAGTGAAAAGGTTCGTGGTTGAAAATGGTTATTGTAAACCTACGGGCCATTTTTTAAAAGAAAGTGACAATAAATCTTTTCTAGAAAAACATTACTATGTTGTTTCCAAGTTTGGCGTGAAACTTGAACGTACATGGCTATCCTATTCTTTAATATTTCAGAAGGCGTATTGTGAACCGTGTTGGTTATTCGCAAATCGGGCATATAAGAAAATACAAAATGTATGGATTGAGGGCTATGACGACTGGAAACATTGTAGAAAGACAAAAGACACAAGACATCAAAAATTCATCTGGATTCCTATCTTACGTATCAACAATGGCGGCTACATGGAACACTCGATGAAGAGCAAGAGTCTATGATCAAAAAAGAAAAATCTGTTTGGCGCCAAGCACTTTCAAGGTTCCTTGATGTTGCTCTAACACTTTCAACGTGTAATTTAGCCTTTCGTGGTCACACCGCAGATAGCAGTGATCCAAGCTTCAAAGGAAACTTTTTGAGTATTGTTGACTTATTAGGAAAATATGATCAAATTTTACAAGAATTGTTAAGTAAACCACCAAAAGGCCAGATAAAATACTTAAGCCCAAAAATACAAAATGAGGTAATTTTTGTCTTGGTTCTAAAAGTAGAAAATGCACTCATAAATGAAATAAATGCGCACCATTCTACTCTATCATATTCACTACAACAAGATACTTCAAAAATTGTTCAAATGTGTGAACTTTACCGTTATTGTACGATCGAAATAGATAGTAATGGGATCCCAAAGGCACTTGTCATTAAGTTAAGATTCAAACTGCCTTAGCGATATCCAAGCAAATTATTAAATCCATAAATGTCAAAACTATTCCTCTAATTAAGTGTCGAGGACAAAGATATGATGGTGCTAACACAATGTAAGTTACTTATGGTGGAGTTCAAAAACTCATAAAAGATGTTGAACCAAATGCCGTATATGTTCACTGTGCTGCTCATAATTTAAATCTAGTACTCAATGATACAGTGAGAGAGGCTTTTGCTATGCAAAATATTTTTAAAACTTTAAAAAATTTATATATTTTTTGGGGATAGTATCAAAAGACGGAATATTTTATTAAGTTTTATATCTAATAAAGAAAGCGAGTCATCAACTTCATTAACATTAAAAACATTAAACCCATATGGGCAGGACGTTATGATGCTGTTTTTGCTTTAAAAGTTCGGTTTATTGAAGTCCAAAAAGCGCTAACCAAACAATTTTATTAAATTGCAAATCAGATGAAAGAAATGAAGCTGTTTGACTCAAAAAGAAGATCGAAAACTACAATTTTATTATGTTATTGGTTTACCATTGCAAGATCCTACTTACTATCGATGCATCCTCTATAGCACTTCAGTCTAAAGCCGATCTTTCATTGCCTTAAAACTTTAGAAACATTGTCTAAAAGAATTGGAAGGGTATTGACATGAATTTAAAAATATAAGGAAATAGTGTAGCAGAAAAATGGTCCATCACCCCTGAATTTTCTAAAACTCGTTAGTGGAAGATAAAACGCCATTTTGATGAGCTTCGCGAAGATGAGCGTCTCCAAGATCCTGGAAGTTTGTTCAAAGTGAACATATTTTATAGAGTATTGGACATCATTATAAACCAACTGAAATCGCAGCCTTTTGCAACCTTCCACTTTAAAAATTTTAAATGACACTGATCTATTAATAAAAAGGTCTAGAATTTGTTGAGATATATAAAAGACATATCTGAATCATTTGCCCGAGATATTCTCAGTTTTCGATCCTCTTTCAGACACGAAATAGAAAAATCTTCGTGTATTAGAGACCTTGCTGATTTATTAATAATAAAAAATAATTTCCTTGCAGCTTTCCTGAAGTATGCACTGCATTAATTTTAATTCTTACAATTCCTGTGACTACAGCTAGTGCTGAACGATCATTTTCAAAACTAAAATTGATAAAAACCTATTTAAGAAACTCTTTGAGACCAGACAGGTTATGTAACTTGGCTATTCTATCTATTGAAAATTCTATAGCCTGATCTTTAAACTTTCATGATGTTATAAATACTTTTGCGGAACAGAAACCTCGAATTTTCTTAATAAATGTCTTATTGAAATTAAATTGTTATTTTTATTTCATTGTAAATGTACGCTGGTTTCCTCACGATGTTCCTTTAACGAAAAGCTAGCGAATAGATGATGAATGCATTGAGATGTTATGTTCTATGGATGAATGTGAAGTCTCCAATACGCATTGGACTAGCGAGGGGACTATAGACCATTCCCTCTCGCCTAAGAGAGGAGACTTAGGCCATTACTGAGCCATATACAATGTGTAATTGAGTTTGTTGAAAATCTCGAAGCTTATTAAAATCAAACTGAGTACAACGTGACGATTTTTATTGATAGGGCCCCATCAAATGAATTTGCCACGGGCCCCAGATGGTATAGTTACGCCACTGCCAATAACTCAATATTACGCCAACCGATTTCGATGATTCATTTTTTATTGGAAAGGATACTTCAAGGATAGTTTGATGAGAGTTTGGTTAGGTTCTGATTATGGGATCCGTTACAAAGTAACACAACTTTCAAGAAACGAACCTACTCCTTTTTTAAGGGCTGGCAACGCATCTGTGATTCCTCTCGTGTCGCAGGTGTCCATGGGCGGCGGTGATCACTTACCATCAGGTGACCCGCATGTTCGTTTGCCACCAATAGTATAAAAAAAACTCTTCAATTCTTAGGAGCCTATTGTGCTTATGTTCATTGCTGTATTGCAACATGACGCAAGCATTGTAATTGCATTACTTAAGGTGTATTATGTGTGAAATTATGGTCACCGAGTTGGTGGTTGAAAATTTCGCGGATTATTAATAAGGTTGCGTTCGCACCAAACGTTACTTATTGTACAACCAATTGAAACCCTATCTATAATATAACATTGACTTGCTGAATATGTTGCTAAATCTCGAGAACAGCTGAACCGATTTTGCTAATTCTTTTTTTTGTTGTGTTTGTTATTGTCACGAGAAGGTTCTTTGCAAAAAAAGCACATATTTTAATATATTTAAGGCGTAATATACTTAACTGCTAGTAAAATGAATAGATAAAGTAAATTTTCGAAAAAAGAATTAACCGACTTCAATATCTATCAAAAACCCATAAGCCACTAAAAAGCGGAAAATAAATAGTTTGTTAAATTAACCAAATTAAATAAAACATGAATATGTGCGATATCTAGAGATGTATTGGAAGTCGGTGCCAACCGAAAATCATATCATCTACATACAAAGGCACCGTACAAATACAAAGGTACAAGTACAAATACCTATAAAGGTTACTAACCTAACACTCATGGGAGTTTTTGTGGCATCTCAGAATTTCATGTTCCGTGATATATATTTTCCATTCATTTATACACAATAAACTAACTATATTACGTAAAACACCACTAAATTTGCATAATATAGTCAAATAAAACAAGATTATGAATAAAATATAAAATCCACTACATGACAGACCAAAATCCCGCCAAAACTCTTTATTATTTAAAGGCTTTTATAGGGTGGATCAATATGTGAACGATTGTGACGTCTAGTGATGACGCTCCTCTCTGTTCATACATTTTTTTTTTCGAAATGTCTACGCTATTGACCCAGCAAGGTCTTAACAACTACACCGGACTACTAAGGCGAGCGCTTAAGGCACTCAGCCGATTTTATTTTGGCAACCAGCTCAAGGGTGCACGGCACACCTCGGCTTGGCTGTTGCCTGTTGCATGCAAAATCGCGACCTATCTTAGCTAACCTAGCTAACTATTCATATATGTATGAATGAATGAATTCTTTATTGCACACATTTGGTTGAACACTGGAGAGCTTTATGCCATGAGGCATTCTCTTCCAGCTAACCAGCGGTATTGATGTCAAAAACTTTTGTAGGTAGTGCCAATAAAAAGCAAAAGAAAATTGATAAAGAAATATATACATATATGGACATAAATAATATATATATATATATATAGTATAAATATACATACACATAGACATACATACATACAAATATGTAACAATAACAAAGATAGTAATAAACATGTATGAGTTGTTGAAAAGTATATGTGTACCAAGCATACACGCCTCAACAACTCCTCCATATATTTATTATCGGAAAATTGAGAGTGTTTCAGTTCGATAAGGGAAACTCTGTTCATACACTAATAACGAATGTAACTGTTTATTATTTTTAAAAACATATCATTAGGAGATAAACCAAATCGAGTTTGTTAACGGTTCTCACGAGTGGGCCGTTTGTTCGAACCGGTAATAACTTTCGACGTTCATAGGCGCCTTTTCAGGTCCTAAATTGAATAAAGTATTTTTGATTTTGATTATTAGACACAATGATGTCACTCTTTAAATAAAAAGCAAAATATAATTTCAAATATTTATTTACCTAAAAACTACATTACATTAACAGTCGCACAACAAAATACAGTAAGAACAGCAGTATCATTATAATTATTCTTACATTAAATTACGAACGACCTATTGAAAAATAAAATACATATTTGCAAATCAAATTATTCAATATTTACCTAAGTATTAGGATAACTTAATTCAGATCTCGTCTTAAACATGCATGTTCGATAGATTCATTGAACTGGTTTTTTATTTCACTAATCACATGCATTAAGTTTTGGGGTGTATGGGACGTCGAGTAAGATCTTAAGACTTGAGACACCCAAGCCAACCTCACCTGCACGTGGTGCACCCTGCTGATCAACGAACGAGGCAATGGCGATAGCGGGGTGGTAGGGTCTTACAGCCCGACTGGGTCGCAACCACCATGTATATGGCGAAAAAGCCCGTCATAGTGACTCGCTTTTGCGCGTCGCGTTTCGGGATCAGCCTGTGCATATCCAGTACCGTGTGACTTTCGTCATTATGGCCGGCGTGACAGTGGCGACCGACGATGGATAATCTGTCTCTCGGTGGTCGCCACTGTTTTTGGATTGTACTATGCTTACTATCAGGTGCAGTCACTTTGTCGTGCTTCAATAAAAAAAAATATTCTAAGTGCAAAGCGAACGGTTATTTATATGATTTATAATGTCAATTGTTTTATAGACATTTTTGAAAGCTTAAAATAATAAAAAAAACAAATGACCCTATTTACCATAAAACCCTATTTTTTAGGCCCATTTTGCATTTGGTACAAGATTTTAGGAAAGGAAACTCATGGCAGAAATCGTTACTTGAAGCCACGCTGAAGCTATAACTGGTTTCAGCATGAATGGATCGGTTCGTCCAGGGTAGTACCACTCTCTCACATAAAATCGAGGTGATGTAATAGTGCTTGCATTGTTGCGTTTCGTTCGGTCAGTGAGAGCGCCAGAGGCCCACGTCCCTCTTCTTCACCACTTCCCCCTTCCCCACCAACAGGCTGGCAACGCACTCGCGACTCCTTTGGTGTTGCTGGTATCTATAGGCGGCGGTGATCGCTTAACATCAGGTGACCCACCTGTTCGTTTGCCTCATATGATATAAGAAAAAAAATAGTTATGGTTATCCACTGGTCAAAATTCACTCACAATAAAGAGTACCAAATTTTTAAAATATTAATATCCGTATTGCTTTTTTTTTCTACATGATAGAAATCTTATTTACAATTGTACAAATATTGTACATTGTAGACTTAAGGATCGTATAGTATTACTGGATGATCCGGCCTCGCATTATTGTGGCTTATTTATTGAAAAAGAAATTCATAATTAAAAGGTTTGTGCTATCTATGAGATATCTATAACAGTCGGTCTGACAGTTTTCTGCCAACAAATTAACTTAAAGCGCCATCTGTTGGAGACTGATGAAACTTACAATCAATAACAATAATCAATATTGACAATCATTTAATTTGTAATTAAAAAATATTGATGTCATTTATCGAAATATGAATTATGCTATCTCGCAATTTGGACAAAATTATACATATGTAAACGCCAACATTTAATGGAGATCGGTTGAGCAGTTTCGGAGTTTATCGTTGACAAACAGCATGGTACACTGGATCTTTATATATTTAGATGGCGAATACACTTATAAGGATTAAAACTGGTCGATGGTTTATAAAAAAAATGTATCCAATTTTTTTTTGATAACATTAAAGTTAATTAACGAAGAATAAAGCAAAACCGATAAGGAACAGAGCTGATAAACGTGTCCAACTGATTTGTCTTAACCTAACATATAGGACAGTTACAACTGTAGACCAGATTTTTTTTAAATAATCTGTCTACATATGTCTTTGACGTGTATCAAGTTGGACCTTAAAAATTAAGTCGTCGCAGTTATTAGGACATCTGTGGACAGACGTGAAAAGTCAAAATAATGGAATATTATGCTCTGTTTGGACTTTTAAATGAATTACACTCAAAATTGTTAATTTTCATAATTTGTAAATTGAAATTAACAACATTAGTCAGCTTTTCACATATATATGTACTCAAAGCAACAAATATGTACATTTTATACGATTTATTGATTAACCAAATCTAAGAAGAGCTCCACAAGTTCAATATAAAATAAATATATCATGTCCCTACTACTACTACGCATCGCTAGTTTGACGCTAGCGTAATACGTCACGAGCATGTCGACATTAAAAGTGACGTGAACTGACTTTTCTCCTTCCAAAAATCGCTTAACATTAAACGAGAGTTCACTTACAAAAATGGACTAAAATAGGAATTAAATTATATCATACAATATTATCGGCAAGTCACACAACTTGCAAAAGATTTCTTGGACAACATTTCTCAAGAAATTATTTATTCATTATTTGAATCTATTGTTACCATTTCGGGGCAGTCTTATTGCGTTCTCTAATAAACTAACTGTAATATGTCACGATATTTCAATAAATCCAATTGACCGGAAGATAATGGATGGGATATGCTAACAACAGGGATAAATGGAGGCAAATGGAGGAGGCCTACACCCGAAAGGGGCCATGACATATATAATAATAGATGCGAAATACCTACTTATATAACACTCATTCATTTTTTTTTTAATTTTAAAAAACTTTTCAAGTGTCATGAAAATTAATTAAATAATAATTTAATTAAAATTAAATTATTTTTATTATTTCAAATAAAACTCTGTTTAAAATTACACACATACAATTACACAATGCTTTTAATTCTGTATTTATATACTCTAGTTATTTTTCAAGAAAAAGCGGGCTCACATCAAATATAACCCTATTATAGAAAAATCTAAAAAAATACTACATTGGAGATGTATTTAATTTTTGAAAATGTTTGTGTGTACTTATGTACACGTGTTAGAAATTATACTTCTTTGTCGTAACGAGATAAAAATCTTTTATTCAAAAATGTTATCTTTTCGCCTTATCCTACGTTTGTAGAAAGAACGACATTAACAATAGAAAAAAGGTGTTTAATACATTGAGAGTTTTACTACAAAGAAATACAAACAACAAAATACAAAGAAACAAAATGTTGACTATAGCTAACTTCAGGGTGTCAGTTTTTCGTGACGGTGTGCGCGCGCATCGTAAAATTTACTCACATCATTTTCTCCCTAACGCGTTGAAAGAAGTATAACTTCAATAATGTACATTACTGATATAAGGTTAATTGTAGACATTTTTTTTTCTACATTACTGTTAAATTGTAGATTTATAATTGTTAGAGGGTAGTTACTAAAAAGTTTTCTGTGATGATGTAATTATTTCAACAAAATATTCTTGTTAGAGAACTTTTTAGATAATTTTTAGGCTACTTCATAATTCATATTCATTAGTTGCAGCCCACTTGTAGATAAGAACCTATCTTTGACACTACAGTATGATTAATATTTGAGTTTGTATTTTGCTTAGTGTTTATTGTTTGACCTGCCTCATGTCACGTTTAGCTATATCTCTCTTTTAATAGCATAGCCCAATGACATTGTAACTAAAAACCTGTATATATATATATTACCTACATGATATTTTGATAAAACATGTGGCACGATAACGCACACATACGTAAAGTAATATCGTAACGCCACACTGTCTTAGATGAGATGTGAAAATAAGATGGCATATTCTCAATATCGGTGGTGAAAAAACAATGGTTATATATTGCTTAGCTACGGGTGGATCGACTGGACTAGATCATGTTTGCTAGTTAGCCAAATTTTAAATGCGAATACCAAGTCAAAACTCTTATGATGTATCTACAGTTTTTAACTGATAATATCATTGGCATAGTCTTTTCTTTCTGTCAGGCCAAATTACCCACTAACTATCTTTTTTTCGCAAGAACTTGCAACAATTCGACACTGTAATTTTTATATCTCACGGATACCTAAAATTGACAGTAATAAACTATATTTATGGTTATGTAACATCGGAGAAATTAAAGTAGTCGTCCCCTGCAGTTGGGCGCCCCGCAGAAGCAATAGAGGACCTTCTCGGGAACCGAACCCACGTCGTAATTGTAGTTCCATGTGAGCTCAGTCCCGGCCCGTATGTGGGACAGCGCGAAGAACGCTACCCACGGGAAGCGAGGGTCGTGCGTGTCCACGAACACGTTCTGGACGAACACGTTCGGCGAGCACGAGTGCTGTCACATGAAACGATATACCGATATAACTCAATCGATTAATGTAATAGACCCACTGCAGGATCATAGGCCTCGTCCTGAAGTAAGGTATTGTGACACGACACGGTATATCGGTATAATTCAATCGATTAATCTAAGAGACCAACTGCATGGTCAGAGGCTTCTCCCCGAAGTAAGTTACTGTGACACAACCCGTTATATTGATATAACTCAATCGATTAATCTAAGAGACCCCCTGCAGGAATCTAAGCCTCTTCCCGAAGTAAGTTGATGTGACACAACCCGTTATATCGATATAACTCAATCGATCAATTTTAGAGACTACCTGTAATCCTCTTCTCGAACTAAGATACTGTGACGTGACACGATAAATCGATATAGCTCAATCGATCAATCTGATAGGCCCACTGTAGAATCATAGGCCTCTTTCCGAAGTAAGGTACTGTGACACGACACGATATAGCTCAATCGACAATCTAATAGACCCGCTGCAGAATCATAGTCCTCTTCCGGAAGGAGAGTTCGGGTATAACCACCTCACGCGACCACACGGCGTATTGCCGATTTCAAAATAGGCGAAATCTACAATTTTATATTGTTCCCACATACGATGTTACCACATTTCTAGATTCTTCCTGTCCTACTCAGGTCCAGGTTTCCTTACGATGTTGTCCTTCACCGTCAGCCGATACGGTTACCAATTTAAATTGGCAACTGTATAGGAATTCTACACAAGTAACTAAAACCTTGAAGTTGAAAATCAATCTCCAAGCTATTCTCGGAATGTTTCGGCAACAGTTCATAGCTTCATAAGCTGGATATTAAGTACTTTAGTAAAACACTTCTTATTTTAATAAATTTTATGAAAATTATAATGTTACAGGACTTAACAGTATATCCTCTTTAAACAGGCGATCGAAGCGAGTATTGTGGTTTACTACCCTCCCCTTATCTGAATATGGGACTACCTATGGAAACCCACAATATTTATTGGCAGAACACCTATAAGAATGTTCTAGAAACAGAAGTCCAGAGTCAATCCTATTTAGACTTACAGTTTTACAACGTAACCATCGAGTGGGATCGTGTTAATAGTATCTCTGTCACATGTTTAAGATAGTTAGGTATTATACTCACGTTTAGATACCTTCCAATGTTGCCCTGAACCTTAGCGTCCATGATATAGCAAGCCTCGTCCTTGCCGAAATATGAACGGACGGATCTGGAAACGGATTACTATAGTTATAATTCGGGGGCAGGCGGCATGTTTACCTCAGAACCCCCGAGGGTCATGGACCGTTGGGCATTTTTGGGACGGATATTGGGGGGAAAAGAGTTTGGGGCAAGGGGTTCCATTCATAATATTAACGTATATATGGACACCTATCTATACTACAAAGCCCAAAAGTATACTAGACTGGAGAAACCAGAAAATAAGCAGTGTTTTTAAATATGAACATATCAGATGACGAATTATTTCGACGGTAGAAGGACTTACAATTAGCTACTTCTGTTACTTCATAAGTATTTTCACAATACGATGTTGTGAATTTTATCTCGCTCAAGCTCTATGAAATAAGACTAGATTATTATCAAGCAAAGTAATTATTTCACCATGTGACGAAAATATTCACATTACAAAAAAACTGCCAGCCCCAGCATCACTCGGGTGTACTAACCAGAAAATAAAACTAAATCGTCCCTTTACAATACAACAGTGTAATGAAATAAAATGGAATCTGAATGACATCAATCTGTCAATATTTCGTCTATTATATATGGAGATGTTTTAACCCAAAAATTTTCAAATGTTCCTGTACAATTTTTCAAACATTTTCTATCAAACAATCCTTGTCGTGATTTAGCCAAATAGATGCAGCTTTTCTGTAGTGATGCGCTTACATAAATTCGGTAATTAATTTTTGTTTATATAGGTTACTAGGTTCTGTCCGCGACTTCGCCCGCGTTAGTTACTTTGGGCTAATAATGCTACCAAAAAAAACCCGAATTTGAAACATTTCTCATTAGCGCCCAGCTCCTATTGGTTTTATGATCTATAGTCTTCCTCGATAAATAAGTTACCTAAAACTGACAGTATTTTTCAAATCGGACCAGTAGTAACAGAAATTAGGACGTTGAAGCATACAAACAAAACAAACGTCATTTTAAATTACATTAACTTCTGAAATCAAAATCAAAAATACTTTATTCAGTTTAGGTCCTAATAAGGCGCTTATGAACGTCAAAAACTATCACCGGTTCGGAAAACAACTCAGCCATTGAGAAGAACCGGGAAGAAACTCGACCGGGTACATTTTTGTTACATATATTTCCAATACATCATACAATAGCTTATAGTGGATGCACAGAGAGGAATCAACTCCAGACATCACTATCGTTCACATAGTTATCCACTTTATAATATCCTTTTGACACTAAAACCCGCTTGACGTGGCGCTTAAATATGCAGTCTGGCAAATCGGTAACATGATTTGGGACTTTATTGCAAAAACCTAACACTGTTACCTAAGAAACTATTACTGGTTTTGCTAAGTCTGAAACATGGGACGACCAGTTTATTACAGATTCTTATGCCGGTCTTTTACTAAATTCCGTTTTTCAAAGATTTTACGGACATACATTAAATTATCAAGAATGTATTGGGAGGGTAGAGGGTTCTGATAGAATGGACTGATTTTAATGTTTTGATGTATTGGTTTACTTAGTTACGGGCATGTGATGACGAGACTGAAGTGATATAACCTGAAGAGTGAGTTTGAAGGTGAACGGATATAATAGTAGGAGAAAATCAAAGAATGTAATATACATTATTTGAAGCTGATAAAAATGTATGATAGAGGACTATAATTAGCATAGAATGAGGGTAGAAAGAAAAAGGTTTTTTTTTCTCTAACTATCTACGCTATTGACCTAGCAAAGACTTAACAGCTTCACCGGACTACTAAAGCGTGCGCGTAAGGCACTCAGCCGACTTTATTTTGGCAACTAGCTCAAGGGTGCACGGCACAACTCGGCTTGGCTGTTGCCTGTTGCACGCAAAATCGCGACCTATCTTAGCTAACTTAGGTAACTATTCATATATATATGAGTTGTTGAAACATATATGTGTACCAAGCATACACGCCTCAACAACTCCTATATATATTTACTATCGGAAAATTGGGAGTTTTTTCAGTACGATAAGGGAAAAAAAGTAAACCCTTCCACTTTCATGTGTAAGCGTGTAGGCGTGCACGTGTGTGGGGGTGATCGTGTAGTGTTGTAGTGGTGATGTATAATTGTGTGTCACCGTATCGCACAAGCAACGCACTCAAGGGCTCCCTACCGAGGGATCGAACCTAGGCTTGAGCCGCTGAAAAAAGGGGTAGACCTGTATTTGGAGATTTGTACCTGTATTTGGAGATGAACTCGTTCGCTCCCATACCGGCCTGTGCGGCGAATCTCGATGGTTCTCTTACTGATACAAACGAATAAGAATACAAGTTTTAATTGAAATTAGCGATTTTTAGTATTATTCTTTACACACTTGGTGCTTTTTGATGTGAAACATCTATAGGCGGAGGGTAAACCTGATTGTTGGCGTGGCGACGCGAAATACGATTTTTGCACTATCAACGAAATACTAAAAAAATTAACAACCCTATCTATATATACATAAGATTCAAACTGTTTTGTCGGCCACTAGTTCTTTTAGAAAAGCGGCATGCGCTGACGACCTAGCGTCCTTTGATAAATGCCGACAAAGACACCGCGTCTGCGTCTAGTTGAATTTTTGTATGTAATAAAAATCAATATTTATGTAACAAAATAAATAGAAAAATTTATCTTTTCATTATGCCATAGCTGATTCCTGTCGTAATCTTTTCTTTTATGCACATAACTTATACACAACAATTTAGATGTTTCCCACCTGCCAGGCGTCCCGTGATGGATTTTTTTTTAAATAAAAAATAATGAAAACTACTTTATTTATATCATAATATCAGTTTCTTTGCCGTGGAGAAGTTACTTACCTTCTTCATCGTCACTGATAGTGATGCAGTCGTCTTCTGTGTTACTCTCTTTCGGTGCTTCTTTTTCTTTCTCACTCGTGGATTCGTTCGCATTCTTCTTTCCTTTGCCGCGTTCTCGGAGTCGTTTGCTAAAGAAAATTAGAAATATATATATATATATGCAATACAACTAGCTGTAACTCGCAGCTTCACTCGCGATAATGTAATCTCCTGACAAATGTGTACAATATAATAATGATAATAATATCATAATCAATCAGGTGGTAGAGCCACGCTGAAGCTATTTTTTTTTTTATCGAAGCACGACAAAGTGACTGCACTATGCCTGATGTTAAGCACAGTACAATCCAAAACATCGGCAACCACCGAGAGACAGATTATCCATGTCATGCTGTCATGCCGGCCATAATGACGAAAGTCACCCGGTACTGGATATGCACAGGCTGATCCCGAAACGCGACGCGCAGTAGCGAGTCACTATGACGGGTTTTTTCGCCATATACATGGTGGTTTTACATTTTAGCACAAATGGGTCGGCTCGACCCCGGTACTACCACATCCATCCGTCGTCCATAGACACTAGCAACACCAGGAGAGCAGCAAGTACGTTGCCAGCCTTTGCTTGTGGGAAAAGGAGATGGGGAGATATGAGGAGAGGATGAAGATGAGGAGAAGTGGGTCTCCGGTGTTCTCACTCACCGAACGAAACGCAACAATGCAAGCACTGTTACTGCGTCGGTGTTTCTGTGGGTCGGGTGATACTACTCCGGACGAGTCGACCCATTCATGCTGAAGTTGAAGCTTCAGCGTGGCTCTACCACCTAAATGCCAACCTTACATGAAAATCGGTTCAGCAGTTTTGCATTTCAACGTGGACAAACATAATGACACTGGATCTTTATATATTAAGATATTCGTTACTCTAATTTCTAGCTGAATTAGTAAGGATTGTGTTACCTGAATTTCAAATCATCCAGACCTATATGTCCGGGTCTGAAGTCGACATCTTCCTCGTCATCCTTTCCTACGTTCTCTTCTTCAGACGATGAGGATTCTTCCTCATTAGTATTCTCATTGAAAGACTCTTTCTGTGGATACAATTTTTTTAAACTTTATTTTTGGCAATCAATCTTTCTGATTATTACTGACATTGTCGCGTAGTCAATAATATTACAAGCGTCATGGAAATCAATATTCTAGCAAGATTTTTTTTTTTTTTGTTAAAGGGGGGGAAATCCATCATGGATACCCTCGCACTGCCGGGGGACAGTGGGAGGGTGATGTGAGACTCTTACTCACTAAAAACCCCCCTGCCGCTCTGCCCATGTATGGGACCAGGATTAAGGGATAGCAATGAGCATATACTCCTCTGACCTGGTCACGCGCTTGGGTCCCTGTAGGTGTTGGAAACAGGGAAACCCACACCTCGAGAGAGGAAAGTCCTCCCTCCTGCTTTAAGTTGAAGCAGCGGCCGAAAAACCGTGCTTCTCGCCACGGGCCTTCAGTCTACAGCAACGGACACCCCCGCACCTGCCGCCTGAAGGCTAATTAGGGAGGCATTCGGTGAGGTGCGTTGGCGCCTCTCCTCCGCCCGCGGCCGACTCTCCTGAATATTCTAACAAGATGGTGGATCCCTTGTTATCCCTCTTTTTGTTTCAATTTCCTTGTTTTTGTATTTTTATGTTATATATGTATTGTATGTTATGCTATGTTTTTTTTTTGTTTTTTCAAATATGTAAAATAGTTTGATACTTACTTTTTTAATATTCAATTCATTTTTGGAGTATGCCGTGGTTGTCTCTAAATATGACTACATCTATAATGTATCACAATATATTTACTTTTTATATATTGACTAATGTATTGTCATGTTGACGACCCTAAATTAAATAAAATAACAAATTTATACAAACAGATCAATTTATCCACATGTGTATGGTACTCACTTGATCTAATTTCTTATCGGCTTCAGGTATATCCTCTTCGTAACCCTCCTTCATTTGTTCCACCACCTCAATGTAATCCAACTCAGCCAAGTATTCGTCTCCTTCGTTCAGACCGTCCTTTAACAACGACTCCTCGTCATAATTGGCCAGTATCATAACCCGTATCATAAATCGTCATGTTTGACATACACATTATCAGGAATACAGATGTCATTAGACAAAGAAAAATCATAAAAATCGGTCCAGCTGTTCTCGAGTAATAAGTGTTGTAACTAACATAAATTGGGGTGTAAGGGGTATCGAATAACATCATAAGACTTGAGACACCCAAGCCAACCTCACCTGCACGTGGTGCACCCTGCTGATCAACGAACGAGGCAATGGCGATAGCGGGGTGGTAGGGTTTTACAGCCCGACTGGGTCGCAACCACCATGTACATGGCGAAAAAGCCCGTCATAGTGACTCGCTTCTGCGGGTCGCGTTTCGGGATCAGCCTGTGCATATCTAGCTGTTTACAGGTCGGCATGATAGTGGCGATCGGCGATGGATAGTGTGTCACTCGGTGATCGCTATTGTTTATGGATTGTACTGTGCTTGCCATAAGGCATAGTGCAGTCATTTTGCTGTGCTACAATAAAAAAAAAACATAACTTTCTTTTATATAGTCTAGCGGATACTACTAGCGGCGGATACTACTAACGGATAGTATACCGTGGACGTTGTCCCTGATAATAAAAAAATGTCTATTATCCGACCGCAGCGCCACCTACCGGGTTCAATCGTGAATCTTTGTAAGTGGTAGAGCCACGCTGAAGCTATTATTTGGTTTTAGCATGAATGGATCGCCTCGTCCGGGGTAGCACCACTCTCTCAAAGAAAACTGACGTGAAGTAACAGTGCTTGCATTGTTGCGTTTCGTTCGGGCAGCGAGAGCGCCGGAGACCCATCTCCTCTCCCTTTCCTTCTCCTATAACCCCTCTCCATTTTCCCAAACACCTTATGTTAACTGATCACCGCTGTCCGTGGACACTCTAGCAACACCAGGGGAGTCACAATTGCGTTGACGGCCTGTGTTTGGGAGGAGGGTGGAAAGAAGATGGGGAGGGGATGGGTCTCCGGCGATCAGACTGACCGAACGAAGCGCAACAATGCAAGCACTGTTACTTCACGTCCGGTTTCGGTGAGAGGGTGGCATTATATAATCATGTAACTAGAAAGATTTTAAGTATGAAGGTAGCTGGATATAGGATTAGAAGACTTAAAAAGGTGTGAATAATAAAATGAGATCTGACAGGGGATAATGGAAAACGGAAGCTTGTTATGCATAATATAGGTAGGGTAACCTATATTTACCATAAGGCGAGCAAAGCCGCGACCAAATGCTAGTAGTTAATACGTGCTTCACTAACAATTTTGGAAGTTGATAGTGTTGGATACACTGTGTGGTGACAATTACATTTGTTGAGGAGCAAAGAGGCCGACGGTCCACTTGGCGGTAAATGGTCACCGTCGACTACAGACAACTGTACCACCAAGAGAGTTTTTATGTTTCTGACGGTAAGACTGTCATTAGATCTTCAGCTATCAATGGCGTATAATCTTGAACTTGAGATCTATAAAAGGTTGGATCGTTACCACCATGGTAATAAGCCAATGACTCACTTTTAATTCGCTGTATTTCGGAATCTACTAGCAGAGATACTTGTTAATGATACCAACTTTCCTCCCCTTACTCCCTCCTCTTCCCTTCCTCCACTCCCCTCCCCTCACCTTCCCAACAAAGGATGGCAACGCACTAGCGACTCCCCTGGTGTTGCAAGTGTCTATGAACGGTAGTGATCACATAACATCAGTTGACCAACCTGTTCGTTTGCTTATTATTGTTGGACTACACTATGCTAATTGTGAGGCACTGTGCAGGCACTCTGTAAAAAAAAATGAAGACGTATGTTACGTCAACTCACCAGATTGGCGGTGGCGTCGGTGAGCAGGTTACCTGCGTACACGCACAAGAATGAACCCTTGGGCACGTCGTTCAAAGCCCTTATGCCCCAACCGCGGTTCAGTGTTTTAAAGACCTGCGATTTACATTTGTTCTCTTCAGTAAAGGCCTCCAACATCGTTTGAATATTACATAAGCAGAATTCTTATCATCATTCGCCACTTATTAGTCAGAGTAAGCTAAGTTATTTACAGCCCCCCCTCCCCCCACTTCAAAGTCACTAAGCCCTATAAAAGCCTCATACGAGTACAATCTCACCAAATGATAAATAATTATTTTATTTCTATTCTATTTTTTTATGTGAAACATCTATAGATAGAGGGTAAACCTGATCGTTGACGTGGCGACGCAAAACACGAACATTATTATCGAAATACTTAAAAACATTTGCAACCCTATCTGTGTTATCATGAGATTCAAATTGTTTTGTCGGCCACTCGTTGTACTAATGTCATGTGACACGCGCCGACGACCTAGCGTCTTTTGATAAATGCCGCTAAACACACCGCGTCTAGTTCTGCACCTAGTTGAATTTCGGTATTTTTTATTTAATAAAAAGGAATATCTATGTAAGAAAATAAATGAAAACAGTCAATATTTTATGGAACTAATTTGTAATGCTTTATCTTTTCATTATGCCATAGTCCTTCCGTAATCTGTTATTTTATGCATATAACTTATATAAAACAATCTCGATATTTCACATCTGCCAGGCGTCCCGTGACGGCTCAAATTCTTTTATTTGTAAATAAAAGAAGCCGTCACGTAGCTGTAGCAAACACTAATGAAATCAGAAAACAGCAACATACAAAGGCTAATTAGAAGTTCTCACTTATAGAAATATATACATACACTTGCTGGCTAGGTCTACGTTGTCACGCCTTTATAAGAAAAAAAAATACTCAAATACACCGCAGCGCCACCTACCGGGTCCAGTTGTGAATCTAAGTCATTCTCGGATCCAACTGAATACTCACAAAAAAATTCATCAAAATCGATCCAGTCGTTTGGGAGGAGTTCAGTGATACACACACGTATAGAAGAAATGTATATATAAATAAGATAGAAAATACAGCTATGAATACAAATACACAAAAAAAAAAAACAATGTGTAATCATTATGTTACACACTGTTAGTTGTAGTCCGGTGAAGCTGTTAAGACCTTGCTAGGTCAATAGCGTAGTCAGATCGAGAAAAAAAAACACTGTTAGTATTAATGAAAAAGTCTCTACACCAGTGTATCCCAAACTTTTTAACCCATGCCCTACCTTAACATTTCTAAAATGTTTATGCCCCCCCCCCCCCATACATAATTTTTAACTTTTTTTCATCACTATGAAATTGTTATCAAAACATCGTAAGTAAAATTTCAAAACATATAATGAAAAACTTACTTGACTTGACGACTCTAATTACCCAGTTAATATTTTGGTAACGTCAACCAAAATATACCTGATAATTATTTACAGCATTTTTTTTAAATTGCTTTTTTTGTTAAATTGGTCACCGATATCTAACATTGCATTTAAATAACCCAAAGTGAAAGGGTTAAAAGTAAAGTAAAGTCAAGTCCAAAGTAAATTCGTGTCGAGTCCATTTTTAAATTGCCCCCCCTTATCTATCAAATTGCCCCTATGTGGGGCGTTGGACCCACGTTGGGAAACACTCTTCTAAGGCATGATACATTTGCTGAAAATAAATCTAGATTATTGCCAAAAGATATCTATGACGTCACTAAACATTAATTACAATTGTGTTTAGTAAAAGGGTAATTATATTACCTGTAGTTTCAACTGTAGGGGATGCTGTGCGACCCGGTTCAAGCAGGTATGTTTACACTTACATCTGTAATTTTTTTTTATTTCACCACATATTCCTTTTGAAATAATTATAGCATTTTGCACAATATAGTTTGGTTATAGCACAAAGATAAAGTGAATCAGAAACAAGCAATGATAAAACATTTATATAACCATATTAATCTACAGGTTAATAAGAAACACTGTATAATGTATTCTATCTCACTCCCTCGCCCGTTAAATCTCTCATTTAGTGTCGCTCTTATAATGTCTCTCAATGTCCTCTCACTCTTTTGATCTCGCTTTCTTGTTTCACTGAATTACAAATGATAACAGGGTTAAAGTAGTTTTCACTTCAACAACAATGAACATTCGTTTTGAGATGTCACAAAAATACTCTGGAATTTTTTTTATTTATTTTTTTTTTTGATTGAAGCACGACAAAGTGACTGCACTATGCCTGATGGTAAGCATAGTACAATCCAAGAACAGTGGCGACCACCGCGAGATAGATCATCCATCGTCGGTCGCCACTGTCACGCCGGCCATAATGACGAAAGTCACCCGGTACTGGATATGCACAGGCTGATCCCGAAACGCGACGCGCAAAAGCGAGTCACTATGACGGGCTTTTTCGCCATATACATGGTGTTTGCGACCCAGTCGGGCTGTAAGACCCTACCACCCCGCTATCGCCATTGCCTCGTTCGTTGATCAGCAGGGTGCACCACGTGCAGGTGAGGTTGGCTTGGGTGTCTCAAGTCAAATCATCAAATTTCTAACAACCGATCACCATTTTGACAGTGAATTCACTAGAGACGCTAATTTTATAATACAAAATAATCACCTATTTGGTAATGGCAGTAATAATTTTTAATAGCGTAGATCCAATCTATACTAATATTATAAAGAGGTAAAGATTGTGAGTTTATGACGTTGTAGGTGGTAATCTCAGAACTACTGGTCCGATTTGAAAAATTCTTTTAGTGTTATATAGCTCATTCGTCGATGATGGTTATAGGCTATATAACATCACGCTAAGACCAACAAGAGCGGAGCAGGGATGAAAAATGTTTCAAAATCGGGATTTTTTTCTCTTGAGAGCTTCCGCTGCTTCTTAGCCAAAGTAACTATTCTACGCAGAGAAAGTCGCGGACAGAGGCTAGTGGTAAAAAAGAGGTACAGTACCTGGAATTACACTCGTAGATGCCGGAGGGAAGAGGCTCCGGCAGTTTCTTGTACACGTAGCCCACATTCGGATCGGTCAATCCTATAGTGCGTGCACCCTCCAGGGTCATCTTCCAGCACGAACACTTCGTCTTATCCTGATATATCACATACCCCAGGTGTTACGTTAGTGGCAATATTCTAAGTAATGATAGTTCATGGCCACATTTAATCAATGAATAATGACATCAAAACAAATACTAATAAACAACAAAGAGAACCTAAGTTAAAGTTTGTTCTTAGACTTTCAAAAGTATAAACACAGACGTAACAAACGTAGGTGCAATGACCGGTGCGGAAAGCTGTAAGGGGCCCAGGGTAATAATCTTCGATAGTAAAATGGGCAATAAATGCTTTTATATTGTTTATACCGATCCGACGTTCACTTTCATGTGAATGTGAAGTCACCCGACGGTCATTGACACTGTGCTTTAATATAGACATGTAGATGATTACGTATAATTTTTGTATTTTTCTATATAATTCGATCAAATATTTAGCATTTTTTACAATTTTTTTTTATTGATTTAGAACGAGAATCGAGTGCATAGTATCGTCCATAAATATCGCTACTGTCTAACCTTTCAGACTGTATATTAAATTTATAACGTCAACAATCGGTAAATGTGGATTGACATCCTGCAACGGCATTTTAACTTCACCTTTGTCGAATAAAGATGTGCAGATTGTATACAGTCGCAACCCCAGAGGAATGTGGGATCGATGTTGTATGAATCCGCGGATGGAAGGTAGTTATTAGTAAAGATTAAGTGTATAGGAGGCTGTGGGGTTTTAGTAAGTACGAGTCCCACACTACCCACTATCGCCAGCGGGGAGGTGGCATGTCCATATTGAATGTCCCTATCTCTATAAAAAAGAAAGGAAAGGGTAGTTGAAATGTACCTAGCAGTCATCGGTGCAGTCACAGCCGGAGAAGGTAGGTGGTAGAGCCCCGCTGTAGGTGGTAGAGCCCCGCTGTAGGTGGTAGAGCCCTGCTGAAGCTATTTTTGGTTTCAGCATGAATGGGTCGGCTCCTCCGGGGTAGTACCACCCCTCTCACAGATAACCGACGTGAAATAACAGTGCTTGCATTGTTATGTTTCGTTCGGTCAGTGAGAGAGTCGGAGGCCCACGTCCCTTCCTCTATCCTGCTTTCCCTTTCCTTCCCCTCCCCATTCTCCCATATACAGGCTGGCAACGCACTTGCGACGTCCCTGATGTCGCTAGTGTCTATGGACGGTGGTGATCACTTAACATCACGTGACCCACCAGTTCGTTTGCCTCCTTTGATATTATAAAAAAAAAAAGAAGGCGGAGTCGAGCTTTAATGAACCCTCGGATGAAAGGTAGTTTTATTAGAGTAAATATTAAGTGTATAGGGGACCGTGGGGTTTTAATGAGTACGGGACAACACTACCCACTATTGCCAGCAGGGGGTGGCGTGTCCATATGTCAATATAGAATATCCCTACCTCTATAAAAAAGAAGGGAAAGGGTGGTTGAAAGATACCTGGCAGTCATCGGTACAGTCGCAGCCGCAGAGGAAGGCTGGGTCGAGGTTGAGTGGGACCCCAGCGGTGGGCGTCCGCTCCGTGTTGTACGAACAGAACTCCGGTAGTGACTCGTCGTAGTAATTCACGCACGGCACCGGTACGTTCTCCTTGCCGTGGGACAGATCCTGTGGGACCCATATATTTATACCATGTCAAGCGATTCCTTGACTTTTAAATCGATCATTCGAGAAAAAATATCTCATGAAGCTCATTAATTATATAAAATTATAAACAATAGAAATAGTTAAATCACAAACATGAAATGCGAAACCCTAGTGATTTTTTTATGGATTTGACTATAAACATAGTGCATGGAGTCCCTCCGCGCGGAAGAAGTGAAACTTCGTAATGTGGAAATGAAAATAGGAAGAGGTAAAAATTAATTTACAGTAAAATCATACTGTTTCCAGCGTTGAACATTTAACGCAACAGTGCTTTCATTCCCCTCCATGGTAGCGTTAAGCGTTTAACGCAACCTTGTTGGAAGTCGCGTTAGAAGTTTCACTTAAAAAATCAATGTTCTAGAACTGTCCATTTATCACGAATGGCTAATGTATTGACTGTATTGTACGTCTAACATGGAAAACGTCGGGTCATCAAAGTATCCTTATATTAATGTCTCAATATCAATTATAAATAAAAAAATAAATTAAATGGCCTTTTATTTCTTTCAATTTATAACAAGTTGATCAAGAGTTGATCAAGACATTAACTTAAAAATAAAAAAAATAACCTGAATATATTAAAAACTACAATATATTATTTTGTTAAAAGAAAAAGTTAGTTATCACCTACAAGAACCCCCCTCTGCAGGTTAAAGCCTCCTCCAAGGCCTAATAATAATTATCAGGCAATATTTTTTTTTATATCAGATTTTTCTCTAAATCTACCAGTAAAAGTTCCCGTCACAATCGTCCCGGCTTCGAAGATTAGCCAGAACAAACAAACGAACTTACATTCGCAATTATAACATTAGTTAGGCTATTATGTACGTATGGAAACGTTAAATTGACACCTTTGTAAGAATTATTTTTAAGGTTAGTTTTAGTGTGACAAGTAGAGGTATATATGGGAGTAGTATCAGAAATATTAGATAAGCCATAATAGTTGAGTGGTTTATTAAATGGTATATCAATCGACGTCCGCAAATTCGAACTCCGGGACGAGTATGACATCAGTGTCTGAGGAAACCTTAACCTGAGGAATGTTGTAGGTGGTAGAGGTACGCTGGAGCTATTACTGGCTTCAGAATGAATGTGTCGGCTCGTCCGGGGTACTATCATCACCCGATACACAGAAACACCGACGTGAACTAACAGTGCTCGCATTGTTTCGTTTCGTTTGGTCAGTAAGAGCGCCGGAGGACCACCTCCCTTCTACCCCTCCCTTCTCTCGGCCCTCATTTCCCCCTATCTCAAACAGAGGCTGGCAACGCAATTGCGACTCCGCTGTTGTTCCTAATGATCATAGACGGCGGTGATCAATTAACGTCAGGTGACCCACCTGTTCGTTTGCCTCCTTAGATATATAAAAAAAAATGTTCTTATATTATCATCGTGCAAATATTGAACTGTGGGTATATTAGAATTTGAAATTGTCAATACGTTGTGTATTGGGCGTGAGGTGATTATTCCCATACCTTCCTTCGGGAAGAGGCTTATTACCCTTTTTTTATAACATGGGAAGAAAACAAACAGGTGGATCACCTGATGTTCCCCTATGACATGGGGTCCTTCAAGCGTAACGTGAACAGACACATAGGCCGGCATAACAGCAGCGACCAACGATGGATAATCTGTCTCTCGGTGGTTGCCAATGTTCTTGGATTGTACTATACTTTTTTTTTATGTCATATAGGAGGCAAACGAACATGCGGGTCACCTGTTGTTAAGCGATCACCGCCGTCCATAGACACTAGCAATCCCAGAGGAGTTGCAAGTGCGTTGCCAGCCTGTGTTTGTGGGAATGGAGAGAAAGGGGGAGGGATAGGAAGAGGAGAAGGGAGGGAAGGGGAGATGGGTCTCCGGCGCTCTCACTGACCGAACGAAACGCAACAATGTAAGCACTGTTACTTCACGTCGGTTTTCTGTGAGAGGGTGGTGCTACCCCGGACGAGCCGACCCATTCAGGCTGAAACCAATAATAGCTTCAGCGTGGCTCTACCACTACTAATACTTACCATCAGGCATAGTGCAGTCACTTTGTCGTGCTCCAATAAAAAAAAAACCGCTGTCCATAGACACTAACAACTCCAGGGGAGTCGCAAGTGCGTTGCCAGCATGTGTTGGTGGGGAAGGGGGTAATGGTAAGAGGTGAGGGAGGGTAGAGAGAGGGGGAGGTGGTTATCCAGCACTGTTAGTTGACGTGGGTGTTTCTGTGTCGGGTGGTAGAACGGGGGGCGAGTTGACCCATTCATGCTGAAACCGGTTATAGCTTCAGCGTGACTCTTATCATCTTTACTCTGCAGAGGGTCTCTAACAGTGATATGTTGATGATGCTGATAGTGATACCTTCTTCCCGACGATGCATTTGTTGAGAACGAACTCGGCGAGACAGTGGGTCGCCGGGTGGAAGTCGAACAGGTCGACGGGCATGTCGCTACGGACGGTACGCAAGTAACGGTGCAGTTCCGGCATGTCGCGCACGCGTCGCCCGCACGGAGCGCGGTACATCACTTCTTTCATACCCTTGTAGCGGACTATCTGCCTGTACCCACAAGAAAACAACCTATCCACTTATCCCCACAGGACAAAACGAGACAGATAATCTCAACAGTTGATGATTTCTTTTGGCATCTTTCTAGTGAATTTATTATCACTGCCATTTTTAACACAAAAAACAACCTATTCACATGTCTCCACGTGATAGAGCGAGACAGACAACTTTAGTGGGTATATGCCAATAAGTAAATAAATCGATGTTTTTGTTAAAAAAAAAATGAAATGTCACGGGACGCCTGGCAAATGTGAAATATTGAAATTGTTTTGTGTAAGTTAGAGGCATAAAATAAAAGATTACGACAGGAATCAGCTATGGCATAAAGAAAAGATAAAGCATTAAAATTTTTTTCTATAAAATATTGACTGTTTTATTTATGATATTACATAAATATTTATTATTATCAAATACAAAAATTCAAATAGGCGCAGGCGCGATTTATTTGGCGGCATTTATCAAAGGAAGCTAGGTCATCGGCGCGTGCCGCGTAACGCTAGTATAACGAGTGACTGACTTTTGTCAGTTTGAGTGATTGTTCCTTGTATTTTTCAAAATTAAAATATTTCCATACAGCAGGAAAGTTTCAATTCTATAGTGTGTCTTAACAACTTTTTTTTTGTTACCTTTCCCAACCGCTAAGCAGTGGTTTCGCCAGCGGATTGTAAGTGCGAAGTTCTTTTAAATCAAGAACGTCGGTCCTTTTACATTTAGGGCTGCACGTGTGCGGGGTCATCTTATATGGTCTCACTGCATTTTTCGGTGTGTAGTACTAAATTAAAAAATAGTGTATTTTATAGTATACTATACTATACTATAATATACTATAATATTATAGAGAGGTAAAGTTTGTGACGTTGTAGGGGGTAATCTCAGGAACTACTGGTACTGGTATGAAAAATCTTTCAATGTTATATAGCTCATTTATCGAGGAAGGTCACCAATGAAGAAAGTTTTGAAATCAGTGATTTTTTTTTCTTTTTGAGTTTCCACTGCATGTTAGTTAGTAAAGAATAACTATTCTACGCGAACGAAGTCGCGTGCAGAGGCTAGTTACCTTTAGTTTAGTTTATTTAACTTCCAATCTATAAACACAATTTAAAAAGTTTATAATATCATATACCAGGTGAATGGTTAAACACTCGCAGTATTCTAGTATATGACACTTCATGGTCACATTTAACGTATAACATAATAATATCAAAACAAATACAAATAAACAACAAAGAAAACCTAAGTTAAAATTTGTTCTAAGACTTTCAAAAGTATAGCTATTAACCTAAGTGCAATGACCGGTGCCGAAAGCTGCAAGGGGCGACCCTGACTTCTGATAATAAAACGGACAATAAACCCTTTTGTTTCGTTCATGCTTTGAAAAATTATCCTCTGTTACTTGGTCTTTCACTTTCACTTCATCCGATGGCGATCATTAACACTGTGCTTCAACATAGACGAGTAGAATTTCAGTATATATTTTGTATTTTACTAGATCATTAGGTCAAATATCAAGCACCTATTTTTTTAATTGATTTAGTACGATCCTATTCACATCATTTATGTACAATAACCAAACTATATTACGTGAAACACCATCACATAATATATAGTCAAATAACACAAGATTATGAATAAAATATAAAAACCATGACATTCTAAGATCCCGCCAAAAACCATTCGCTCTCATTATTTTTCCCAAACACTTAGGAAATATAATTAAAGAATAGAGCTGTCACGGGACGCCTAGCAGATGTGAAACATCGAAATTGTATGAATCGAACGAATCTCAAATTATATTATAGGTATGCGAGCTCAGTGCGGCAAGAGAGATTGCGCAGAGTCGCTTGCACATGGCATCGCGTCGCCACAACTTACACACTCGCCACGCCAACAATCAGGTTTACCCGCGCCTATAGATGTTTCAGACTTTAAAAAAAACTAGAATCAAGTGAAATTAATGGACATACCACGACTCTGCTGGTGACGGCGTCCATGGTATTCAGAACTTGGGGCTGGATCGGTGGTGGAAGGACACTGGATGTCGACTTCTTAGCGACCGCTCGCTGTCGACGGATTTCCTGCGAAATGGTGAATAAATCAAAGTAATAAAGAAATTTGAGCCGTCAAGAGACGCCTGGCAGATGTGAAACATCGAAATTGTTTTGTATAAGTTATATGCATATAAGAACAGATTACGACAGGATTCAGCTATGGAATAATGAAAAGAGGAAGCATTACAAATTTATTCCATAAGATAATGACTGTTTATTTATTTTATTACATAAATATACATTTTTATTAAATACAAAAATTCAACCAAGCGCTGGCGCGGTGTATTTGGCGGCATTTATCAAAGGGTGTTATGTCGTCGGCGCGTGCCACGTAAAACTAGTAGAACAAGTGGTACAAAAAACAATTTGAATCTTATGTTTATACAAATAGGGTTGCAAACTGCTTTTGAGTATTTCGTTAATAGTGCAACGTTCGTGTTTTGCGTCGCCACGTCAACAGTCAGATATACCCTCGCCTATAGATACTTCACATCAAAATCTACGATATACTCCGAGGCTACTAAGCCTATCTTCATGAAACGTTGGCATTTATGTATAATTTGTTCCAAATTGAGAGATATGATAATTTATGTTTCGGTTAATGGTCTCGATATTTATAAATCACAAATTTGATGAACGTCAATGTTGATTATTGTTATTAATTGTAAGTTTCATCATTCACTAACAGATGGCGTTTTAAACTAGTTTGTTGGCAGAAAACTGTAGGACCGACTGTTATAGGTGACATTTTAACTTTGAATTTCTTTTACAATAGTAGCTGGTTCGACCGACTCGTCGTCTCATGGGATTTTGGATTACACTAAGCATATTACAAGGCACTATGTCGTTTTATAATGATTAAAAAAATTATCACCTCTTGCTGCTGCTGCTGTGTTTGCCGTTCAGTGTCTTTGCTCGACGCTTGCTCTTCAGACCGTGTGTACTCCACATACGGCATATTCGACTGTTGATTTACAGGAAAACACATAAGAAACCAGATCTAAGAAAGATCATTTCTTATCACACATATACACATTCTCAGACATACACACATATCTATATCTATACATATAATAAGCATGTAAATGTAAAGAGTCTGTATTTTTTAGGATTTTTGTGAAAAAAAAAAATAGTTGCCAGTGTCTAGGAATGAATACTAATATTATAAAGAGGTAAAGTTTGTGAGTTTGTGACATTGTAGGGGGTAATCTCAGGAACTACTACCGATTTGAAAAATTTACAATAAAATCTCAAGAAGAGAATCATAAAGCATATCTTCAAGAATAACTTAGTCTTTGTTTCATTCAAATCGGTCCACTCTATCAAAAGTTATTGTAATTT
This sequence comes from Antheraea mylitta, assembly GCA_014332785.1. Taxonomy (NCBI): domain Eukaryota; kingdom Metazoa; phylum Arthropoda; class Insecta; order Lepidoptera; family Saturniidae; genus Antheraea; species Antheraea mylitta. Next base: position 1,044,434 of record JACEII010000109.1, read on the forward strand.
AAATGACGGCTCAAGTCAAGTGTGGGAGAAGAATAAGAATCTATACTAATATTGTAAAGGTTTGTTTGTTTGGTTGAAAGCTAATCTCAGGAAATACTGGTCTGATTAAAAAAAATCTCTCAGTGTTATATAGCTCATTTATCGAGGAAGGTTATATGCTATATATCATCACGCTAAGACCAATAGGAGTGGAGCACCAATGAATAATGTTTCAAATAAGGATTTTCTCCTCATGAGAGTTTCCACTGCGTGTTAGCGTTATCTCAAAGTAACTATTACTACACGAATGAAGTCCTGAGCAGGGACTAGTTAATTATATTATGTTAAACTTTACGTTATCCTTGAAATCGTAAAATAGAATATTTTCTATATTTGCATTCAAATGGTAATGGACATTTTAAATGCGGAAAAAAAAGATCTCCCTAAAACACGGGTAAAATTGTAGTGGTTCATGTCTTTTACCCTGGTCTGAGTAATGAAAGTGAGAAAAATGACAAATCTCCCCAAAAACAGGTAAATATGTAGTCATTCATGTTCTGTACCCTGATCACAAAATCGTAGGTGGTAGGGCCACGCTGATGCTATAACTGGTTTCAGCTTGAATGTGTCCGCTCGCCCCCGATACTACCATCCGACACACAGAAACACCCACGTCAACTAACAGTGCACGCATTTTTGCGTTTCGCTCGGTCAGTGCGAGTGCCGGAGATACACCTTCCCCTTTCCCTTCCATTTCTTCCCCCTCCCCCGTTCCCCACCAACACAGGCTGGCAAGGCACTTGCGACTCTTGTGTTGCTAGTGTAGTTGCTATGGACGGTGGTTACTTGACATGAGGTGACTCACCAGTTCGTTTGTCCCCTATGATATAAAGAAAAAAAATGTCAAATCTCCCTAAAATAGGTACAATAGTAGTGTCTCATGTAATTGACATCTATGCGCAGAGACATAGCCTCACTGAGTGTGTTCTATCGTCTGTATCACGGCGAGTGCTCTGATGAATTATTTAATTTAATCCTTTCTTCCCCTTTCCACAACCGAACTACAACTGTGCTTCGTAGCCACAGTTTTACGGTAAATTTTATCTGGGCAAGAACTAAAAAGTTCACATCCTCATATCTTTTCCGTACCGTGATACTGTGGAACAATCTCCCGGTCAATGTGTTCCCTCCTTCCTATGACATAGGGTCCTTCAAGCGTAACGTGAAGAGACACTTCCGCAGGCCGGCATGACAGCGGCGACCGATTCTCTCGACTATGTCTCTCGGTGGTTGCCGATGTTTTTGTATTGTACTATGCTTACCATCAGGCATAGTGCAGTCACTTTGTCGTGCTACAATAAAAAAATAAAATAATAATTCACCCTGGTCTGTGCCTTGCTCCTGGGCAGCGGCCTCGGTCGGTGCCTCACCGCCGCCTGCAACTCCAAGTACAGAGGTGCGAGACGGGTGGATCCTCTATAAATCCACTCTGTCCTATTATCTTCTTCAAAGTGGACCTTCACGAGAGACGCGTCCACGCTCATTACTTTAGAGGACCACCATTTACCTAACAAGTACGAATATAATCTGTTTAAATGATGTAAACAAAAAATCGAGGTAGCCATAAGGACTGCCTTATAAATAACAACTCAAAACAACAGAATAACTGTACTCTTGGAGTTTTTGGAGGGATCCTTGATTGCCGTATAGTGGATTTTATATATCATCTTGTGTTATTTGACTCTATATTTTGTAAACTTCGTAGCGTTTTACGTAATGTATTATTGTGCATAAGTGAAGTGATTGGAAAATAATACCACGGAGCATGAAATTCTGAGATGCCACAAAAACTACCTGGAAGGATCCAACAAGGGAACCACCGTCTTGTTAGAATATTGAAATAATCCCAGGACGCCTGTAATATTATTTAATACATGACTACATTGATTGCCAAAAATAGAGTAAAAAAAAAGTCGAGGTATAAGGTCTCTAAGAACTGCCTTGGGAATGACAACTTAAATCAATCGAAAAACTGTATTCTTGAAGTTTCTGACAGGATCCTAGATTGCCATGTAGTGGATTTTATTTATAATCTTGTGTTATTTGACTCTATATTATGTAAGGTTGGTGGTATTTTACGTTATTGGTTATTGTGCACAAATGAAGTGAATGGGAAATGTAAATAGAATACCACGGAGCATAGATTCTGACTTGCCACAAAAACTCCCTGGAAATTTCTAACAAGACAGCCACCATCTTGTTGAAACGTTGAAATAATCTCAAGAAACTTGTGATATCATTACCTATTTGACAATGGTAGTAATGTACTACAAAAAGATTGGTAGCAAAAAATAAACTGTTCTTTTTCACAATTTTTAATTCAATAATTCTACTCTAAATTATAATAATTTTCATGATTTGTAAATTGGAATTTTTAATATTACTCTAGTTTTCACATCTATTAGTACTCCGAGCAATAATTACATAGATTTTTAGAGTTTAATAGTTCATCAAACATATGACAGGCTGCACAAGCTTTATATAAAATATCAATTTAACATGTATACAGGCGCCTAGCCTGGCGCAAGCGTAATACGTCACGAGCGTGGCGACGGTATCAGTGACAGGAACCCATTAGTTTTTCTAAGAGTTTTCACTTGAAAAACTGTTAAATAAGATGAACGTTCTTCTCTTTTCCATTGTTATAATCTATTCATTTTAGAGAGGAACATTCTAGAATAATGAGTCTCATTAAATTAAAAAAGCTATTTTTGGCAAATGGAAAATAAACTGATAAATTTTCATTTCAATATTATTAGTTATTAGTAGTTAGTAGCAACATTTATCAGTTATTATTATTAGTAGTTAGTTAGTAGCAGCAGTTATCAGTTATCATTATTAGTAGTTAGTAGCATCAGTTATTATTATTAGTAGTTATTAATAGCAGTTATCAGTTATCATTATTAGTAGTTAGTTAGTAGCAGCAGTTATCAGTTATCATTACTAGTAGTTAGTAGCAGCAGTTATCAGTTATCATTACTAGTAGTTAGTAGCATCAGTTATCAGTTATCAGTTATTATTATTAGTAGTTAGTTAGTTAGTAGTAGTAGTTAGTTAGTAGCAGCAGTTATCAGTTACTATTTATTGTTAGTAGTTAGTTAGTAGTAGTAGTTATCAGTTATTATTATTAGTAGTCATTAGCAGCCTATTATTAGTGTATTTAGTATATCTTCGTTAGTACAGGAATCCGAAGCACATACCGTTCCATTCAGTCTTAAGACGCTGCCCGGCGTGGAGTCGGACCATGGGTCGTTCCGGGTAAGCTATCAGGTAGTCCCTAACGAATTCCCTGGAGAAGGGATGCACTTCGTCCCAAACGGGTACCGAGCTCTCGCAGACGAGCCGAGTGTGCGCGTGAGACGCGTACTGAGCGTATCCATCGTCGAAAAACACCAGGTATCTACCAAGTATAACCAGAAACCCTCAAGACTTCGACAAAAAAGTCGTTCCAAACAAGCTAAACCCAATTTTAATGAGTTATAGTCTAAAAAAATCATAACTTATAAATTGAAATTATTAACATTAATTTGATTTTCAAATATATTGGCACACGGAACAATAATTATACAATTTTTGATGTGAAACTTCTATAGACGGCGGGTAAACCTGATTGTTGGCGTGGCGACGCAAAACACGAACATTGCACTATTAACGAAATTCTCAAAAACATTTGCAATCCTATATTGTCGGCCACTTGTTCTACTAGTATTATGCGGCATGCGCCGACGACCTAGCGCCCTTTGATAGGTGCCGCCAAACACACCGCGCCTGCGCCTCGTCGAATTTTTGTATTTAATAAAAATGAATATTTATGTAATAAAATATATAAACTATTATTATTTTACGGAACCAATTTGTAATTTTTTTTCATTATGCCATAACTGATTCCTGTAGTAATCTGTTCTTTTTTGCAGGTAACTTATACATATTAATTTTGATGTTTCACATCTGCCAAGCGTCCCGTGACGGCTCAATTTTTTTTATACCGTTTAATAATCCATCAAATACATGACGGGCGGCACAAGTTCAATAGACAATATCAATGTTACATGCATACAGGCGTATATATGCATACAGACGTTATAACACGCGTCGAAATTTTGACGCAATCGTAATAGGTTACGAGCATGTCAACGTAATCGGTGACGCGACCTTACAAGTTTTTCCCCTACCAAAATAACCTCAAAGCAGCTAAGGACGCTTTCACTTCAAAAATAGGGTTCCGTGTAATTACGCGATATACAGCTGTTAAATCGTATGTAATTAATCTCACCTGTAATTATTAACTGGGTTCGGTACTTCTGCCACGATACCAGAATAATACGACTCCTTTTTGTTGTTCGTGTTCGCTGGGTTCTTAAACAGCGATATGACACGAGTACCTTCAAGAAAAAATAATCTTTAGTGTAATCAGCCTACATTATGTGGGTAACCATGATCTATGATAATTATGGCTTCAATGAGAACCTTTTTTTTATAACATAGGAGGCAAACGAACAGACGGATCACCTGTTGTTAAGTGATCACCGCCGTCCATAGACACTTGTAACACCAGGGGAGACACAAGTGCGTTGCCAGCCTGTTTGGGAGATGGGATAAGGGGGAAGGGCGAGAGGATGGAAGGTGCGTCTCAGGCGGTCTCACTGACCGAACGAAACGCAACAATGCAAGCACTATTACTTCACGTAGGTGTTTCTGTGAGAGGATGGTACAACCCCGGGCGTGTCGATCCATTCATGCTATCATCGCTTCAACGAACCACCTACAACTGGGAGTTTCTAGCGGCATTTTGGTCTGTCATGTAGTAAATTTAGATTTTTTTTTTTTCGAAATGACTACGCTATTGACCCAGCAAGGTCTTAACAGCTTCACCGGACTACTAAGGCGATCGCTTAAGGCACTCAGCCGATTTTATTTTGACAACGAGCTCAAGGGTGCACGGCACACCTCGGCTTGGCTGTTGCCTGTTGCAAGCAAAATCGCGACCTATCTTAGCTAACCTAGCTAACTATTCATATATGTATGAGTTGTTGAAACGTATAAGTGTACCAAGCATACACGCCTCAACAACTCCTCCATATATTTGTTATCGGAAAATTGAGAGTTTTTCAGTTCGATAATGGAAAAAAAGTAAACCCTTCCACTTCCATGTGTAAGCGAGTAGCGTTCACGTGTGTGGGGTGTTGTAGCAGTGATGTATATTTGTGTGTCACCGTATCGCGCAAGCAACGCACTCAAGGGCTCCCTACCGAGGGATCGAACCTAGGCTGGAGCCGCTGCCGTGGGAGGCCTAATCGGGTACCCTATAATAGCCTTTAGGTATTAAAACCAACTTGATATCGCGCTTGAACACACTCTCCGGCAAATCGGTAATATGCTTTAGGACTTCGTTACAAAACCTAACACTATTACCAAAAATTGTCACAGGTATTAGTAAACCTGGAACATGGAATAACTAATTTGTCATATGTAGTCCGGTGAAGCTGTTAAGACCTTGCTAGGTCAATAGTGTAGTCAGAACGAAGAAAAAAATGCATTGCTTCTAGTATTTCAATTACATCCATCTTCTACTAAAGCCAGCTTGGCCAGATTAAAAAAGCCAACGTGACGAAGTATTCCCAGACAGTTACCCATCGAAGTACTGGTCACGGCTGATGTTGCTTAGCTCCGGCTATCGCACAAAAACCGGTGTTGTCAACACTACCCGACACAGTGTTCACTCCCACCATTTTTCCTCACACAAAAGTGTTGCCAATCATAATTTTAAAGTGCTACCCTAATTCCAAAGAATCCAATAACAACCCTGGAAAATAAGGAATTAAAATAGAACTCACCAATTGTCATTCTGACTTCAGAAGGCTCATTGTATGCGATGCATCGCGCTGGCAGCATCTTGCATGGGTTTTTGATCTTATGGTCGAATTTGACCCGACATAAGGTGAACTGGGAGACAGACTGACGACAACATAAACGTTATCATGTAGTAAATCATAACAGTTATATGATAGAAAGAGAAAGGTACATTTCGTCGACTTTATACAAAATACCAATGAGCAAGTAGTATGTGACAAACCGTACATAACATTTTAATTGCATATAAAGTGTTTTTTTTTCACGCAGTACTCTGGAGTACTTCTATTAGTCTATTTTTTCTATAGGGTTATAAATGAGTACTATCAACTATAGGGCTTTAAATGAGTGCTATCAAATAAAATAAAAAAATCACATCCAATCGATAAACATGTCAGTAAAGATTATAGTGAAATCTTTTAAATTGCGATATGTTGGTGAACATGTTATTAGAAAAAAATTGGGGAACACGAAGGGAAATGCTGGGGTAAAAGAAAAGTAAAACGTTTGAAAATGTTGGGGGAAGAGTTGGAGTAAACATTGAAATAGTGGAGAAAATGATAGTAGAAATGTAGGGAAATTTTAGCGAAAAAATGAGGGAAATTTTTGCAAATATTGAGGAAGATAATGGGAAAGAGCAAGAAAATGTTGTGCGAAAAAAATTGTAAACATCGGGGAAAATGTTGGAAAAGTTGTGGACAATGTAGAAAAAAGATGGCAAAAAAGGTTTGCAAATTTTGGTGAATATGTTGAAGCAAATGTTGGAAAAGTGGAAGAAAATGTTTGTAAAAATGTAGGCAGATGTTGGGAAAAATGTTTGTAAATATTGGGAAATATGTTGAGGCAAGCTTTGGAAAAATTAGGTAAAATTTTGAGGTAAATATTGGAAAAGTTGGGGTATATGTTGAGGCAAATATTGGAAAGGTTGGGGAGAATGCTGGGAAATGTTAGGGGAAAATGTTTGTAAATATTGAGGAATACGTTGAAGCAAATGTTGGGGACAAGGTAAAAGGTAGGGAAAATATTGGGAAAAACATGGTTTAAATGATGTGGCGAAGCTTACCGACTTTGGATGGCATTCGAGGATCTTGCCTCTGAGCCAAGAGCCGAAAGAGTTCCGCATCGCGTACACCGCCATGCCCACTTTCAGTGGAGGCCGTTGCGGCTCTCCCGGGGGAGGCAACCCCGCCGGGGCTGACTCCACGGACAGCTGGACGACCGCCACGTCCTTCTGTCACAACCGGGACAACATATTTATTCCTTATACAACATGACTGGTTAAATAGTTGCAATACTCTCACAGATTACTCGTTACTTGCTTCTCGTTCTGAATCAATTAAAAAAATACGAGCTTAATATTTGACCTAATTATATCGAGAAACGTTAAACTGATATACACTCAACATCAGGTGATTTACGCTAAGAACGAATTGGTGTAATATATGAATCACGCCCTGTCGTGTACCCCCTACACTCGACCGTGCGGCGTTCCCACGATAGGCAGTTACGTAATGATTAACCTTGAAAAGCGCCGTATTTAATTTTTGTTCATTGTAGCGGCGCGTACATACATATGTAATAGTTTTATAACGCTAAAATTATAAGGTGTTAAAATAATTAGTTCGATGTGCCTCGCGAAAGATGCGCGGGGGAGAGTGCGGGGTTCGAGACGCAGGAACCTTTCCGCGCATGCGCAGCGCGTTGCGTCGGCGCATCGGAGTGTCCGACATCGTCACTCGCGCATTCCGATTACACTTTGACGTGAAGCGCACGTCGCACGATCCTCTGTTATCATATAACTGTAGTAATTGCTTTGTCAACTTTCTGTGTGTATTGTTTCCTTCAAGTACTCCTTCTTCTTGTATATGTGTGTTGAGCTAATATACATCATATTGTTCACGTGTAAGTCGTTTTATTTGTGAACACGATAGCTGCTCGCCCACATTCATTGAAGTTAGGTCTGATTATTTCAAGGTTTAAAAGAATAATTTCCATATTTTTAAAAGTTTTAGAACAAACTTTAACGCTGGTTCTGATTATTGTTTATGAATATTTGTTTTGATATTATGATTTTATATGTTAGATGTGACCATGAACTACTATAGGATTGAAGGGTGTTAAACTTTAAACAGTCATCAGTTACCAGTTTGGTATATACATAAGTTACTATCCATCTACGTCTGTATTGATGAATTACTACCTACTATTTACCCATTTTGAAACACTATTGGCACAAGATATCAGCCAATCATAATCAATCAATTCATGCCAATCAATCTGGGTTATTTTTTATTGTATTTCAAAATGTAAAAACTAATTAAACTTTATAGCGCAGTTCTGTAAAATTATATACTTTAACGATTTGACCTACTTACATATAAAAATTGAATTAATAAATGAAATCGTTATTAAAGAATGAGTTCTTGTAACCGTCACACGCGATTGAAGTTAAACTTGTTATTTAAGTTCCGTATTAGCTGATAGATGTCGCTACAGATAATGAAGCTTTGATTTAATTTGTTACTTACTTACATTGAAACCAAATGGTAGCACGGTCGCGCACCCATATATACAAAATTAATTCTATTGTAAGATTTTATTATTATTCAATTATATATCTTTTTTTTTATTGACAAAATCAAAATTATTTTAAAACCGGATGTTACAGTAACGTGACGCCATATTGCCATAACGGACTTCCGTTGCATTGTCATCAGTTACCAACTAGTGGCTCCTAAAGAAGTTTTACTTCAAAACCTTTGCCAGATGGTTCCGTAATTATTGGTTTGCAGCAACATATAATAAAAAGAAGAAAAAAATTCACTCACGTCCTCGTTCATTTTATTATCTACTTCGGTTACAGGTGGAAGTGGAATCGCTTCCTGTAATAAAAGAAAGAAAAAATTAAGCCTTTAAAATCAAAAATTCTTTCAGTGTTATATAGATCGTTTATCGACGATGGTTATAGGTTTTATATCATCACGCTAAGACAAATAGGAGCGGAGCACCAATGAAGAATGTTTCAAAATCGGGATGTTTTCTTCCTCTTGAGTGCTTCAGCTGCGTGTTAGCGTTAGCCCAAAGTAACTTGTTGGCAACGCACACGATAAGTAGCGCACAAATGACTTTATACGTAGATTTAGTGATATTTTATAGAGAACATATGTATAGATTTATGGGCGTTGAGTTATAGAATATGTGAATTATAGATAGAAATGTGTATATTAATTAATAGGGGAAATGTTGAATTATGCGTGCATAGAATTATTGATTGTACATAATTATGTGTGTAATGTAGGGTGACTTATAGATTAAGTATCGAAAATTATATGATCGTACAAAACAGCGAACATGGAACATCGTTGTGGTTATTGAGGTACATAAAAATTTACAATGGTGCCTCATAACCAACACGTGAGAAACAAGGCTTTACAAATTGTAGAGATGATAATTAAAAGTATTAGTAAAATTCCAGCAAACTACCGGCTTCCCTTTGTGGCATTAAGACAGACAAAGCGGATGCCTTTGCTTAAAGTAATAGAGCCCAGCTGTCTTTTGAATAGTAATCGCATTTGTTATGATTTTATGGCATCCAGTAAAAGTATTAACTTGTAAAGATAAAATATAAATTTGTGTAGAACAAAGAACTAGCCTTTAAATAGAATAACATATTTTTAAATGGTAAACTGCACAAACAATAGATTAGAATTCGGCGAAGGTAAAGCGCCCGCCGACGATAATTTTATGACGGTGCAGTAATTCCCACGAGAATTTAAAAAATAGTACTTGTAGAATATAAATTGGTAATTTTTAATATTAAATGTATATGAATAGAATTAAAATTATAGCAGGGAATAATATATCACTCACGAAACAGTGATATTTGTCGTGATAAATTAGGAAATCACAGACGTAATATAGACTAATTACTTATTATTGAATATCGAATTATAGAATATCGAGTAATTATTTATTATTGAATATCGAATGTACGTTGTATTTATGGATAATATGTCACCCTATACAGATAGACGTAGATAACACACTAAAAATACATACATAGAAATATAAGTTAAGGTCTAACATTATAGAGTTTAGTGCAAAACGGCACTTAATAATGTATATTTAGTATATTATAATGTGTGTATATATATAGTATAGATCTGTTTCCACTGTATGTCTAAAAATATAGAAAAATAAATAGAGACGCGAAAACCGAGCCAACAGCACAAAGAATAGAGTCGCTTCGCGTAACGGTACCAGCCGCCAGATTTCCTTATAAGCACGGTCTGCGCGGTATCGAAGTAGTATAGTTCGGTGAAGCTGTAAAGACCTCTATAATTCAACAGCGTTTTCAGTTCGAGAAAAAAAAAAAGTATCGAAGTAGTCTGATCGCAGAATTTATTGAGACAACATCGAGTGCAGTCTGATAGAAGAATTCAACGCGAAAACATTGAGTAGTCTGATTGCACATCTGACTGCAATAACATTGAGTGGTACGAGCACGTATAGTATTTATTGATTATCGACAGTAGTGCTCTGTTGGCTCGAGGACGCGGTCATTATATGAGAATCACGTTGTTTTCTTGCGACCACCCCGACCTCCGCTTCCGCAAAAGGACCGACCTTAGTCGACTGGCTCGTGCATTATTGCACATCATAGAGAGCCCCTTCTGAACATCGAGAGCGGCATCCGACTGTCGTCACCGAGGCGGGCTACCGGCGCTCTCTCTACCACCTTTGAGAGTTCTACGCCCGCCCAACGCCGGGGAACGTCGCCTCGCCTCGCCTCACCTCTCACTCACCTCATTCCACCTAACCCCGCCTAACCGCGGGCCGGTGACGTACGAGGCCGAGAGGTGTCGTTATTCATATAGATATTTGATAGGGCGGCGGCCCCAACATAACTATTACTACGCGGACAAAATCGCGGGCAGGGGCTAGTCTATACTAATATTATAAAGAGGTAAAGTTTGTGAATTTGTGACGTGACGTTATAGAGGGTAATCTCAGGAACGACAGGTACGATTTGAAAAAAATTTTCAATGTTATATAGCTCATGTATCGAGGATGGTTATAGGCTACATATCATCACGCTAAGACAAATAGGAGCGGAGCACCAATGAAGAATGTTTTAAAATCGTTCTTTATTCTTTTGAGATTTTCCGCTGCGTGTTAGCGTTAACCCAGAGTAACTATTCCACGCGAGCGAAGTCATGAGCAGGGGCTAGTAAGATATAAAACAAAGGATTTAAGGGATCTGTTAGTAGAAAAAATAAGAAATATTTTAATTACCTGAGCAGTTTGCTTGGAGGTTTGTGTATCGAGATCTAGAGGTGTGTAGCCGAGAGGTATGGCAGGACGTTTAGCTGCAGGTGTTCCATTGTTGCCAGAGTATCGTCTTTTACTCGCTTGACCCTGAAACTAAAATTAAATGATGGAATTGCATGCTAACCCACATTGAGTACAGAATAAAGAACGCTGGAAATCTTAGAAGGCAAACGAATAAGCGAGGCACCTGATGTTAAGTGATCACCACCGTCCATAGACACTTGCAACACCAGTGGAGTCGTAAGTGCGTTGCCAGCCTGTGTTTGGGGGAAAGGGTAATGGGGAGAGGAGTACGGGTTTGGAGATGGTCTTCCGGCGCTCTCTCTGACCGAACGAAACGCAACAATGCAAGCACTGTTACTTCACGTGAGTGTTTCTGTGGGTCGGGTGGTAGTACACCGGACGAGCCGACCCATTCATGCTGAAACCAGTTATAGCTCCAGCGTGACTTCATCCGAGAAGTTCTGAAAATACATAAAAGTATAAAGTAGGTGGTAGAGCCCCGCTGAAGCTATTTCTGGTTTCAGCATGAATGGGTCGGCTCCTCCGGGGTAGTACCACCCTTCTCACAGATAACCGACGTGAAATAACAGTGCTTGCATTGTTGTGTTTCGTTCGGTCAGTGAGAGAGCCGGAGGCCCACATCCCTTCCTCTTTCCTTCCCCTCCCCCTTCTCCCATATACAGGCTGGCAATGCACTTGCGACGTCCCTGATGTCGCTAGTGTCTATGGACGGTGGTGATCACTTAACATCACGTGACGCACCAGTTCGTTTGCCTCCCTTGATATAAAAAAAAAAAAAATTATATGTTAAAATTTCTGGAAATATATAAAAATTTTACCCGTGACTTACCGTGACCCGCCTTTACCCGTGACTTCGTTCGCATGGAATAGTTACCTTGGGCTAACACTAACACGTAGCGAAAAAAAAAAACGTGATTTTGAAACATTCTTCATTGGTGCTCCGCTGCTATTGATATTAGCATGATGATATATAGCTTATATAACCTTAGTAGTCCGGTGAAGCTGTTAAGACCTTGCTGAGTCAATAGCGTAGACATTTCGAAAAAAATAAATTATATAACCTTACTCGATAAATGAGCTATATGACACTGAAAGAATTTTTGATAACACACGACTCAACTTTAGATATTTTTGATGTGAAGGCGTGGCGACGCAAAAACGTAAACACGTATTTAAAAAAAAAAAAATATTTATGTAATTAAATAAAGAAACAGTCATTATTTTATGGAACAAATTTGTAACGCTTCATCATTTCATTAAGCCATAGCTGATTCCTGACGTAATCTGTTCATTTAGGCATATATCATAAATAAAACAATTTCGATGTTTCACATCTGCCAGGCGTCCCGTGACGTCTCATTTTTTTTCTCATGTACGTCTGACATACACAGTTAGTTGACTCCGTCCGTATCACCACACGTGTACTTAAGACACGGTACAACGGTTACGGTTAGACTATGAGCAAATAAGGAAACATATGACGTGCTGTACAATTTTAAATTCAAAATATATATATAACAGTCACGAGCATGTCGAGGTCATCGGTGACGCGAATTTGTAAGACTAGAACTGGAAACAAGTCTAAAATTTAAAAAAAAGGTCAACTCACCTGCTCTTCTCCGAACTTCGTTTCCGAAATATTGTGTTCTTCGTCGAAACAGACATACTGTGGAACAAACAAACAAACAAACAAACAAACAATACTTATAATATCTTTTTATATTTTAAATATCTATTTAGTAGGTATTATTGGTTTTGGCATGAATGGGTCGGCTCGTCCGAGGTAGTACCACCCGACCCACAGAAAACCTACGTGAAGTAACAGTGCTTGCATCGTTGCGTTTCGTTCGGTCAGTGAGAGCGCCGGAGACTCATCTCCCCTCCCCTCAAAATCAAAATCAAAAATACTTTATTCAGTTTAGGCCCTAATAAGGCACTTATGAACGTCAAAGACTACCACCGGTTCGGAAACAACCCAGTTATCGAGAAGAACCGGCAAGAAACTCGATCTGGTTTATCTTTTTAATATATATAATACTTAGACTATATTACATACATGACAGAAACTTTTAATGGAAAAGAAATTTAATGGATGCACAGAGATGAGTCAATTCCAGACATCACTATCGTTCACATACTGATCCACTCTATAATAGCCTTTTGAGACCAAAACCCGCTTGACATGGCGCTTAAATTCGCAAATCTCTCCTCTCCTCTCCCTTTCCTTTCTCTCCATTTTTTCAAACACAGGCTGGCAACGCACTTGCGACTCCTCTAGGATTGCTAGTGTCTATGGACGGCGGTGATCGCTTAACAACAGGTGACCCGCATGTTCATTTGCCTCCTATATGATATAAAAAAAATATATGTATGTTCAAAAGGATATCTTGAAGGGAAGATGGCTTATGTGATAAGGTATCCGGACACCGCGTCAATGGATGTAGGTTCGAATCCTTGTGATTCTTATTTCTTTATTTTCTTACGCTATTGACCTAGCAAGGTCTTAACAGCTTCACCGGACTACACCTTGCGACTGTGTCGAAGTTTTTGGTGGAGGAAAACATCGCGATGAATACCATGGCATGGTGGTAGATCTTTTTTTAAGCCCACCGCTAGCCACCTCTCCTCTTTCATCCCGCCCCCAACACAGGCTGACAACGCATTTGCGACTCCCCTGGTGTTGCTAGTGTCTATGGACGGTGGTGATCACTGAACATCAGGTGACCCACCTGTTCATTTGCATCCTATGATATAAAAAAAGTAGTGGTCATCAAGTGGTGGAAGTTTATTATCTTTTCAAGTTTCAGTATGAATGGGTCGGCTCGTCCGGGGTAGTACCACCCTCTCACAGAAAATCGACGTGTAGTAACAGTGCTTGCATTGTTGCGTTTCGTTCAGTCTGCGAGAACGCCGGAGGCCCACCTCCATTCCTCCCTCCCCCTCACCCATATACAGGTTGGCAACGCTCTTGCAACTCCCCTGGTGTTTTTAATGGCTATGGACGGTGGTGATCATTTAACATCATGTGACTCACGTATTCGTTGGCCTCCTATGATATAAAAAAAAATCACAGCTAAAGTACTGGGTTCACAATAAAACCCCAATAAAATTATAAAGCATATCCTCGAGGTAATAAAAAACGTACTTAATAATAGCAGTAGTAATCTAGAAGATTGGTTGCCTAAATATAAATGAAAGAAAAAGCCTACACAAGGTTTTTTTTTTCTTTATATCATAGGAGGCAAACGAACAGATGGGTCACCTGATATTAGGTGATCACCACCGTCCATAGACACTTGCATCATCAGGGGAGTTGTAAGTGCGTTGCCAGCCTGTGTTTGGGAGGAGGGCGAAGGGGACAGGGAGGGAAGGAGGAAGGGGAAGGGGAGGGTAGGTGGGTCTCCGGCTCTCTCACTGACCGAACGAAACGCAGCAATGCAAGCACTGTTACTTCACGTCGGTTTTCTGTGAGAGTGTGGTGCTTCCCCGGACGAGCCGACCCATTTGTGCTGAAAACAATAATAGCTTCAGCTTGGCTCTACCACTACTAGGTTTTATAATACAGTGCACTTACATCCAAAACGGGAGTATCGTATATAATTATCGGGGGCAGTTCCTCTCTCCGAGGGTCGAAGGTCGCGTAGAGGTCATTCCGTATCTTGTCCGTCTCCGCTTGACAATCGGTCAAGAGTTGGTCCACTTCCTTCTTCTGTTCTGTAATGGTTAACATGTTCCGTGCCAAGCCATTTTTGGCTGATAAATCCTTCAGGCTATTTTATATTTTGATTAAAAAAAAAAACTTCACACTTTTTTTTCGAACTGTTTACGCTATTGGCCTTACGGGCGGTTACAGTTTCATCGGATCATATAAAGTATTATAATACAATATTACATTACAACGTCATACATAACATGATATAAGTGACTCTTTCGTTTTCAATAGTTTTCAAATCGTGTACCAGCGGTGGTACACGTGGCTTAAAGATCAAGTTTAAAATATACCACCGGTGGTACACGTGGCCTAAAGATCAAGTTTAACATGTACCACTGGCGGTACACGTGGCCTAAAGATCAAGCTTAACATACATCACCGGTGTTACATGCGACCTAAAAATAAATTTTAACGTGTACCACCGGTGTTACACCTGGCTTAAAGATCAAGTTTAACATGTACCACCGGTGTTACACTTGGCTTAAAGATCAAGTTTAAAATATACCACCGGTGTTACACGTGGCATAAAGACCAAGTTTAACATGTACCATCGGTGTTACACGTGGCTTAAAGATTAAGATTAACATGTACCACCAGTGTTACACGTGGAATAAACATCAAGTTTAACGTGTACCACTGGTGATACACGCAGTCTAAACATTAAGTTTAACGTGTATGCTTGGTACACATATACATTTCAATAACTTATATAAGTATGAATATGTAGCTTAGGTTAGCTCAGTTAGGTCGCGATTGCCCAAGCCGAGGAGAACAGTGCACCCTTACGCTAGTTGTCAATATAAAATCGGCTGAGTGCCTTAAGCGCTCGCCTTAATAGTCCAGTGAAGCTGTAAATACCTTGCTAGGTCAATAGCGTACTCAGTTCGAGAAAAAAAAAAGAAATATGATACAGAGGATGAAACGGAGAGAGTGGTACAGAAAAACGTGATGTGCCAAAACTATTTAAGTGAGATAAGGGTACAAAGATGACCATAGATATTATTAGGTGGTAGAGTCACGCTGAAGCTATTACTGGTAAGCATAAGTGGGGCGACTCGTTGGGGGGAGTATCATACTCTCACATAAAGCTGACGTGACGTAACAGCGCTTGCATTGTTGCGTTTTGTTCAGTCAGTGAGAGTGCCAGAGGCTCATCTCCACTCCCCTCTTCTCTCCTCTCTCCATCCCCTTTCCCCCATTCCCCAAAACACAGGCTGGTAACGCACTTGCGACTCCTCTGGTGTCTATGGACGGCGGTGATCGCTTAACATCAGGTGACACGCCTGTTCGTTTGCCTCCTATATGATATACTAGCCTCTGCCCACGGCTTCGTTCGCGTGGAATAAAGATATTCTTTATTTCTAACACGCAGCAGAAGCTCTCAAGACGGAAAAAAACCACCCGATTTTGAAACATTTTTCATTAGTGCTCCGTTCCTATTGATCTTAGCATGATATAGCCTATAACGATTTTTGATAAATGAGCTATATAACATTGAAAGAATTTATCAAATCGCACCAGTAGTTCCTGACATTACCCCTTACAACGTCACAAACTCACAAACTTTACCTCTTTATAATATTAGTATAGAAAAAAAAAAGAAATGTGTAAACATAAAAGAAACTCACTTTGTAACTTATTCACCTCCTCGTTCAATAGAATATGTGCTTCCTGTAGACGGGAATCCATCTTGTACTTCAACCACGTATCGTTGAGTATTGCTCCTAAGCATTCTTCCAAATATCTAAACAAGAAAAAAAGTCTTTAACCGACTTCAAAAAGGAGGCTGAATATTATTCTTTAAAAAAGATCAAAGTCATAAATAGGAGTTTTTGGCTTTTATATTATACTAGCCTCTGCCCGCCACTACCTTCGGGTGAAATAGTTACTTCAAGCTAACGCTAGCACGCAACGGAAGATCTCAAGAGAAAAAAAAAACGATTTTGAAATATTCTTCATTGGTGCTCCGCTCCTATTGATTTTAGCGTGATGATATATAGCCTAACCTTCCTCGATAAATGAGCTATATAATACTGAAGAATTTTTCAAATCGGAACAATAGTATACCCCCTACAGCGTCACAAACTTCACCGCTTTATTATATTAGTTAGGCTAGCAGGCCCGGTGGACGTTGTTCCGCCCTGATTATAAAAAAAAATCCTTGAGAAATGACATACTTGAACCTTCCTCATAAATCACTATATATACTGATGAAAATCACATGAAATGAACAGACAGACAGACGCGGTATGACAGTAATAATCTAGAATAGTGTTTCCCAACGTAGGGCCCACGCCTCACAAGGGGGCAATTCAGAAATGGACTCGATACGATTTTAACCCTTTCGCTTTAGGCTATTTAAATGCAATGCTAGATATCGGCGACAAATTTAAAGAAAAAGGCAAATTTTTTTTAAAAAAAAAATGCCGTAAATAATTATTGGGTATAATTTTGTTTGACGCTACCAAAATGTCAACTGGGTAATTAGAGTCGTCAAGTAAGTTTTTCATTATATGTTTTTAAATTTTAGTTACGATGTTTTGATAACAAGTTCATAGTGAATTCTTCCTAAAACTTATCATCTATATTTCCTAAGGGAACAAAACAATTTTAAAAGGTTAAAAACTATGTATGGGGTGAGGCATACAAATTTTAGAAATATTAAGGTGGGGCATGGCCTAAAAAAGGTTGGGAAACACTGATCTAGAAGATTGCTTGCCAAAATAAAAAAAAAAAACTAATTATGTATTTCCGCAAAGTAACGCCTTGGTCAATTAAATATAATCTTAATCGTAGTCCCAGATATTAGCGTTTCTGAACAAACAAAAATGCGACTCTCAAGTTTTATAATACGAACTCACTTAGCTCCCTCCTCCCCTATAGTTTCTTTCGGTCCATTCTGGTCTTCCGTCTCGTCTTCCGATTCGGAGTCTGATATCTCAACCAGGTCCTGGGAGAGCTTCTCCATGTCTAACTCCAAAAGCGGCGTCATATTCTTGATGCCATCGATTAGGGCCTGGATCAAAATATTTTTTACTAGCGTTCGCTCATGGCATCGGCCGAATTGTCGATTTAAATAGTATATAACAACATACATATACACATACATACATACATACATATACACTTTATACTTTACTAGCTGCTGCGCGCGACTTCGTTCGCGTGGAATAGTTACTTTAGACTAGGGTTATTTCCTACGTAGGCAATTCAAAGCGAACACAATTGCGAAGCGATTCGATGCGGTGACACGCAAATGCAAAGCGATGCGGTGCGACGCGGCGGTTTTGTCCTACGTGCGTACGTGCGCGCGAACAGACAACGCAATCGACTCGGGTAACCACCGCCGCCTCACTTTCGCGCGAAAATATCAAACCAACTGATCGCGTTCGCTTTGCTTCGCGCCGCACCGTTCCCACTCCGCATCTTTGTTGGTCACGTAGTACACTTCAATACACGTCGCCTGTTTTAATTTTCGCGCCGCACCGCATCGCTTCGCGCTCGCAAGTAAATCGCTCACGTAGGACACTGCGTAACGCTAACATGCAGCGGAAGCTCTCAGAAGAAAAAAAAAAAACGATGTTGAAACATTCTTCATTGCTGGTCCGCTCGTATTGGTCCTAGCCTGGTGATATATAACCTTCTTTAATAAATGCGCTATGTAACAATGAAAGAATTTTTAAAATCGAACCAATAATTCATGAGATTAGCGCGTTTAACCTACTAAAGAAACAAACCCTCCAGCTTTATAATATTAGTATAAATTATTACTCTTCTCTCGTACTTTTAACTCCAGTCGTCATTCAATTTACAATAACTTCTGATTGATTGGACCGATTTTATTGAAACAAAAAATTAGTTACTGCTGAGGACATGCTTTATGATTTTCATGCTGAGGTTTTATTGTGAACTCAGTACTTTAGTAGTGATGTGTAGTCATACAACAGACAGACAGACAGACGGACAGACAGACATTTGTAAAAATGATTGAAATGTATTCTATTACTTATTTCTAGACACCCACAAGATTTTTTTTTCACGAAGATCAAAAAAGTACAGGCACTTTAGATTTAAATTATTATTATATGTATAGATAAGATTTAGTTTTTGACCAAAATCACATCTGATTTTAATAATCAGGTTGTGTAAAATGGTAAACACGGTGTAATCCTTGAGAGGGACTAGTTCTCAAATGCGTGTGCCGGAACACACCTGTAGGTGTATGGTGACAGATTGTCAATATGAGGGTGGTAGGTAGCCAGGCTGGCTTAGCAAAAGCCGAACCTTCATAGGTCTGACTCAATTGTTAGGACGACAACGTTGCAAGAACGTCAACGCTGTATCTACATTGTTTGGATCATGATGTATGACTTGTTGTTTACAATTCGACATTATAGTTATTAGTAACTTTGAAGATGGAAGAGCTCTTCCTAATAAGATCTTAGACCAAAACGTATTACGTAAAGAGTTCCATAATATAATTTCTTGTGGAACAGAGAAGCCTTTATTTTTTGTACAGTCACAAAGCAGTTATTATAATGACAATGTATATTAAATGTAATGTAAATCTTTATAATAATATTTTAAGTTATTGTCTCATTAGTTCCTTCAGAGTGTGAGCACTAAGGTATTTATATGGTGGGTTAAAATTTCAAATATGTTACTGATGGTAAATGTCATTAGGCACGCTGTTAGTATTTTTATACATCTAATCTATACATTAAGGTGTGCCAAAAAATTACAATTTTTTTTTGCTCTCAGCCCAAAATATCTCAAATGTGTCCCAACAAAACTTCTGTTAAAAGCGGAGCTTAAAATTCTAATCTCAAGAGATTCTCCATCGAACTTCAAGTTTTTCATACAAATAATATGGGAGACATGATTATTATTTTTGTGTCCTGCAAACTGTGACGATTTAAACGATTGTTTGGGCCTTATTATTATTAAATTTGGCACAAAAAAGTCTCTTGAGTCGGATTTTATCTTCAATATTTTATTTGTTATATAGGTTTGAAATTCAAATTCCCGTTTTTCTACATTTATAAGCTAAACTCTAAGAGTTACACAAAAACATTAAATGGTAAATTTGTAGCACTTTTAAAATTCTATAAAAAAATATTGTCAATTTTTTACCCCAATAACAACAAAATTACAGGATTGTACATAGAAAAATTGTAAACAGAAAAAAAACACGTACAGAGCTGCGAGTACCGATAGTATGTACAATAAATCTTTACATAGTATAAAATGAAGTCGCCTTCGTTGTCTGTTCCTTTAGATCTTTTAAACAATTCAACGAATTTCAATACGGTTTTCATCAATAGATAGAGTGATTCGAGAGGAAAATTTATATGTTTATGAAATCTTCATTATTAAACACTAGCTGACCCGTGCAACTTCGTCTGCACCAAATTCGTTATCACTGGTTTCAATTGTATTTTTAAAAGCGATAAAATTGAATAAAACTGATACCCGATTGCAGCCACAACTACCGTTTCCAATTGTGAATCCTAACTATCCCCGGTCTCACTCAAATATACCCAGATTACATGTGATTTTTGATGTAAAACATCTATAGGCGCACCCTAAACTTAAATCGGCCATGGCGACGTTCGTGGTGATTACACACAAACTTCGCACTATTAACGACCCTATCAGTAACGCATAAGATTCAAATTATTTTTCTAAACTATTATAATAAAGAGGAATCGTAGTATTTTTGTATGTTAGTTACGAATAAAGTCAAACTACTGGACGGATTTCGATAATTCGTTTACCATTAGAATGCTACATTATCCCTTAGTAACATACCGGATTAGACCTCCCATTAGGTTCGATCCCTCGGTAGGGAGCCCTTGAGTGCGTTGCTTGCGCGATACGGTGACACACAAATATACATCACTGCTACAACACTACACGATCACCCCCACACACGTGCACGCCTACACGCTTACACATGAAAGTGGAAGGGTTTACTTATTCCCCTTATCGAACTGAAAAACTCTCAATTTTCCGATAATAAATATATGGAGGAGTTGTTGAGGCGTGTATGCTTGGTACACATATACGTTTCAACAACTCGTACATATATAAATAGTTAGCTAGGTTGGCTAAGATAGGTCGCGATTTTGTATGCAACAGGCAACAGCCAAGCCGAGGTGTGCCGTGCACCCTTGAGCTGGTTGCCAAAATAAAATCGGATGAGTGCCTTAAGCGCTCGCTTTAGTAGTCCGGTGAAGCTGTTAAGACCTTGCTGGGTCAATAGCGTAGACATTTCGAAAAAAACCCTTAGTAACATAGGCTATATTTATTTTTTAGAAAAAAATTGGGATTTCTACTAAAATTGCAATAATGTAATCAAAGGTATGAAAAAAATTTGGCATAAAATGTATTTCACCGCATGCGCCCCGATAACTATGAATGATAGAACAAAAATATGTTCTACAATATTAAAGAACATATTATTATCTATAAAAAAACCTCGCGGCAGCATACATATGTCTATACCTAAAAGTAAAGTCTATACTCAAAAACCTTTACAACCCTACTTGTATAATTGTAAGATTCAAATTGTTTCTATTTAATATTATGTAACGTCACAATAATGTCAGAGAGACGCGTGGATAGAAATGTTTTGTCGTCAACGTCGACCGGTTCATGTCCGATCTCACCAAAGTTAAGCAATGTCGGGCGTGGTCAGTGCTTGGATGGGTGACCGCCTGGAGATATTGCGTGATGTTAGCTTTTTACGGGTCAAATTAATCTTCAGTAATTTTTTTAATGTATAGGTATATGTATTTTTTATATTTTTAAATTAGGTGTAATATAATATTTTTATAATATTACGGAATTGGTTTTTTTTAATCTTACTAATATACATATACACTGGCCAAAGTCTGACCTACGTACATCCAAAAATTACTCGATAGATTTCAATTACATGTTTTTATTTTTAAAAGAGAGGAGGCTTATTTTCTGCATTAGGTCGAGAAGAGCTGCCAGTGATGATGATGATGAAGATTATGGTTTTTTGTGACGTTACATTTCCGAAGCTACAGGTTATAATACGAACTTTGCACTATTGACGAAGTACTCAGAAACATCTGCAACTCTATCCGTATAAACATAACATTTAAATTGCTTTGTCGAACACTCGTCGTACCAGTATTACACGGCATGCACAAAGAGCGCCCTTTGACATACTGCCAAACACACCGCGCTTGCACCTTTCACTGATTTCTTTGTTACTATTTAATTAGACAATTGACTGTCACGGATTAAACTACGCATTTTTAACGCTATTTATAAATTATGAAACACCCTTCGCAGTTGTGAATGTAACCAGTGTTTTAATTTAAAATATGTCGGACAGCGATAATTTCGGAACTGAAAGTATGCACCCTTCTACAAAGAAAGTAAAATCACACTATGACATATATCTTGATAATGCTATATCTAATACTTTTATAACATACTTCAGTTATCATCGACCAATTCTCACAGTATTAACCAGCTATTCTAAATTTGAAACCCTTGCGTTTTATGGGACAAAAAGTATCCTGGATGTAGCCTTGTAATATCAGTTGTCACTGTGTTAATTTTGGCTTCTATATGGATAACATAGTCTACCTTCATTAAAATTTCCAAAAAATATTGAATGTACAGATTTCGATTTGTTACAGTTTTAATAGTATAGATTAGTTATTAATAATTTTGTGGACGTTTTCGAAGCAGTTGAAATTTTTGAATAAAATTATTATGTAAGCGTAGCCTAGAGGTAAAGTTGGCGGCTCTATACTACTGTCATCATCGACGGGGAGACGGTTCGAACCCCGTCGTTTTTTTTGGTTATCTGTTTTTTTTTTATGTAGCCTATATAGCTTGAATTTTTAACTAATCTGTCTGCTGTAAATAGCACAAAGGAAAATTACCAAAATCCATTAAGAATCTCATGAACTACAATTTTTTTCTTTCGTCCGTTATTCTGGAGAACTCCTTGCGTTTTATGGGACAAAGAGTATCCTGGATGTAGTCTTCTAATATTAGTTATCACTGTGTCAAATTTCGTTAAAATTGGTTCAGTACTTTCAGAGTAATTCGGGTTTATATTCTAGACTTTAATCCTTTATCCTGGAGAACCCTTGGCGTTTTATGAGACAAAAAGTATATTTGATGTAATCTCGTAATATTAGCTATCACTATGTCAAGTTTCGTCAAGATTGGTTCAGTAGTTTCAGAGTGATGCGTGTGCATAGGGACAGACAGACAGACAGACAGACAGACAGACAGACAGAAAGACAGACAGACAGACAGACAGACAAAAATTGTAAAAAGATTATTTTTGGCTTCTATATCGATAACATAGCCTATCCTGATTAAAATTTTCAAAAAATATTTAATGTACAGATTTCGACTTGTTACAGTTTTATTATAGTATAGATGTTATATGGACGACTAAAATTGAATTTAGCTGATCTTGAAATGTAACAATATGTATGTCGTAGTAGTGAGAGATGGATTAGTATACCTTTGTCCTGTCGGCGACGAGTTGAGCGCACCGCGTGCAGACGAGCGCGTGCCGGTTACCCCGCGACGCGTACTGCGCGAGGCACGCCGCGTCCGCGCGCACGTACTGCACGCTCTCCGCGCCGCCGCTCGCGCACGCGTAATTCACGCAACGGTTCGAACCGCGAGCTGCCTCCACTTCCAACGCCGTCAACTTACGCGGTGACGGCTCTACACA
>JACEII010000109.1:1079303-1109018 GCA_014332785.1 Antheraea mylitta
ACTGGGCGGTGAGTCTGATAATATAATTACACCCAAGTAGGATGTAATCGCTACTGGGCGGTGAGTCTGACATTATAATTACACCCAGGTAGGATGTAATCGTTAGTGGGCGGTGAGTCTGATAATATAATTACACCCAAGTAGGATGTATTCGCTACTGGGCGGTGAGTCTGGTATTATAATTACACCCAAGTAGGATGTAATCGCCATTCAAAATCAAAATTACTTTATTAAATTTAGGCCCTATGAAAGCACTTATGAACGTCAAAACTACCACCGGTTCGGAAACAATCCAGTCATGGAGAAGAATCGGCAAGAAACTTGATCTAGTTTATCTTTTTAACAAATATATAATATTTAGAATATATTACATACATGTCAGAAACGTTTTTAATGGATGCACAGAGATGAGTCAATTCCTATAATAGTAACCTTTTGACGCCAAAACCCGCTTGACATGGCGCTTAAATTCACAATTCTGCAAATCAGTAACATCCTTTGGGACTTTGTTATAAAACCCTCTGAGCGGTGAGTCTTTATTAATCGCACTGATTGATCCCGAACTATTACAAGTGCCGTTTTTACATTTCCATGTTAGTTGTTGTACAACACACGGTATCACGTCTCACGAAACCATTTACTACTAGTTTCTAACCAAAAAATCTAAAGTATTAAAAGAAATCCCGATTGCAGCGACACCCATTGTTTCCGATTGTAAATCTAAACTATCCAGGAACACACTCAAACGTATACCCAGTTGGTATGTGAGAAATCTTTTTTTTTAAATAAGACTAGAACCCATTACATATTTGAATGACAGTTTCGTTTACATATTTTCAACTTTGTCGACATAGTATTATTGAAGTGAACTTTCTTTACAATCTTTGTTGTTTGAAAATCAATGAAAAGAAAATGCTTCATGATAAAGAGACAAACACATACATCGATAGAATTTGGCCTATTAGATTTTATTCTTCTAATTTCAACTGATCCATAATTTCGCATAGTAATGTCATGTCGCCGTAGCACAATTATAAAGTACTGTACATGTGCATTATACGGACCGAAGAAGAAGTCGGTTTGGAACTCAACAGTCCTTTTTTATTATATGTTTTATTTAAAAAGCATTAACCTCATTCCATCTTCTTCTTTCCACTACAGAACTACAAGGGCGGGTACACGCCTCCATACTTTCACAGTAGCAACCATCCCGACAAGAACGAAGAAGTTCGAAAGTTCTTATTTTGTTGTACTGTGTGTGGAATCACCTCCCGGCCAGTGTGCTCCCTTCTTCTTATGACATGGGGCACTTCAAACGAGGCGTGAAGAAGCATTTTTGCAGGTCAGCATGATAGCGATGACTGCCGTTGCTATTTAACACTGACAGTCGCCGTTATTTATGGACTGTACTGTACTTTCCATCAAGTACGGTGCAGTCATGTTAACCAGTTAAAAAAGGCAGATCAAATATAGCTTAAATTTTTAGCTAATCTCTCTGATATATATAACAAGCTAATCTGTCTGCTATATATAACACGAACAAAATATACTAAAATCAAGAATTTCATGAACTACAAATTTTTGACTTGTTCGACACAAATGACCGAGACCATTTCTGTTCTAGACATAGAAGCAAATACAAAAATAAATAAAAGAAGAAATTTACAAGCGGACTCCGGCCAATAGTCTAAAAACATTCGCAGAATAACTATGTAATGGTATCTAATACTCAACTTATGTCTTAGTACGAATCAACTTCTTTTACCACCTGTTCAACCTTTGATTACCCAGGAGTATATTGTTATAGTCTTAAATTATAGGTGATAAAATAGATGATTTATTTAATACTTTACTCACCTGTTCTTCATGTAAAGAAGTCTTGTCCTTATCATTCCGAGTGTCTTCTGTGACTAATTTACCCATTTCTTTAGTAGACAATTGGTTTGGCTGTTGAGAGAAAATATGCATTATGATTACCGGACATTATCCGTAACAATAGTATACAACCAAAGAGTCTGTATTTGCTTTATCTGGTATTGACATTATCCCACTAACTAGAAAAAAAAATCAAGGCAGTCATAAGGATTTCCGATAGATGTGTAAGCTCAAAACGAAGGAATAACTGTTTTTTTTTTAAATTTACATATACACTGTAGTCTGAATTATTGAAATTTATAAACTGAAAGTATTAACACTAGTCTAGTTTTAACGTCTGTTGCCAGTCGGAGTAATAATTATTTATAAAGTTTACCAATCAAACAAACATATTATGATGGGCTTTACAAGCTCAGTACAGAAGTATTACTATACAATGTACATAGGTCACTAGTCGGGCATGTCGAGGTCATCGGTGACGCGACCCCATGAGTTTATGTTCAACTAAATTTATTTCTTTTAATTGCTCAATGATGCTAAACAAGTTTTCACTTTTAAAAATTAAATTAAACATATTGTTTATTTAGGAACGTTCTAGATTGTATATTTAGTTACAAATGTTATGATTTTAATATGCATATCAGTAGCCAATGTGACAAGTGTTATAGACATGTCTAATATTATACTAGCGTAATACAAGTGGAAGCCAAAAGGTACACTTATTATGATAATAATATATGGTTGATGATTCTCATACTTAACTAATGTTGGTGATGCAGATAAATCAATGAATTCATATGATGGTAAATAGGCAGATTCAGATACTGAAATGATTGGTATAAGATGAAATGAAACAACTAATGATATTGACATATATACTGAACCCAAAATAATTCAATAATCAACAAAGAATGTAATGCAGAAGATAGACCTGATAGCAATGCAGATATTACTAGAGATGTAACTGCAAATATTGTTAAAAATGTAATCTAATCTATATATTAGTTAAAAATATTGAAAATTACAAACTTTGGGTTAATAAACAGAGTGCAAAATTTCAAGGGAAAATAAGGCAAAATTTCAAGGGAAAATAAGGAATGTCCTAGCATAATCTTTTTATTAATATATCATAGGAGACAAAAGAACAGGTCGGTCACCTGATGTTCAGTGATCACCACCGCCCATAGACACCAGCAACACCAGAGAAGTCACAAGTACGTTGCTAACCTGTGTTGTTGGGGAAGGGGGGAGGGGTTTTGTTGAGCCACCAGTGATCTCACTGATCGAAAGAAATGCAACAATGCAAGCATTGTTACTTCACATCAGTTTTCTGTGTGTAGATGGTACTACTGGGGGCAAGCAGACCCATTCATACTAACACCAGTTACAACTAAGCTATAGCTTCACCGTGGCTCTACCACCTACCTGATATTCCTATGATATACCTAATGAAATGATATACTAAATTGACATATTTTAATACTGAGACAATAGAAATGATAATTTGCTGACATTATATGTTTATTTACAACATATTTTAATTCATTATATGTGTATATATACATATCATATTTAACAGTTCCGTACTAACATCGTCAACGGACATCAGACTCAACAGTCAACAAAGGATGCAAAAGAATGCGTTTTTTAATTCTTCTTGATTTTTAGTTGCTAATATCTAGCTCGTTCTAGCTTCAGATTTAACTTTTTCAGGTACATTACGAGCAAATAAAATCAAATGTTTTATGTTGCTGTGAGATGTGGTAGCAGCCAATTCCAGACGGACGTTTAAAGTAACGCCCACTATAATATTGTAGCATGTTAGACCACATGATCACTTAAAAGGTGAAACTGTGGCCAAACCCTGAAAACCATGTGAAAAAAGTGTGTCAGAATAAGAATAAGCAGAATAACCTCTTCATCATGTTGCGTCTTCTTCACAAGTGAACTGGTTGGAACTGTGGATATATTAAACTGGAAGGATCCATCATCATTTTCTTCGGGCATGTCTGATTTATGCTCCTGCTCTTTACATGCATCTGATTCGGAATGGTGGGTGTTTGAATCTTCAGAATGCTCTGCCGTCATCTGGTTACTGCTCTCTGGAAATGAAGTAGATCGAAAGATCTTTTAAAGTTCAAGAATTTAAGACTATCCTAAGGCCATGAAGCCAATCAACTTTCCTCAGATACAGTTATCAAGTATCTGTAGGGTATAACAATATCCAAGTTAGTTTTATCAGTATAAATTCTTGTATAATAAACAGAGCAGTGGTAATAAATATTACATACACAATGTGATGTCAAGACCCATTATATAACCTTACTGAGGACCTGACTAGTGTTTCACTAATGAATCCCACTTTTCCTTACAAAGTAGTACATTGTAGTGGTAGAGCCACACTGAAGCTTTTAATGTTTTCAGCATGAATGGTTCGGCTCGACCGGGCTAGTACCACCCTCTCCCAGAAAACCAATGTGAAGTAACAGTGCTTGCATTGTAGCGTTTCGTTTGGTCAGTGAGAGCGCCGGAGGCCCACATCTCCTCACCTTCCCCTCTCTTTTCCCTTCCTCCCCCCACTCCCACCCTCCCCCAATACAGACCAACAACTCACTTGTGACTCCCCTACTGTAATCACTTAACATTAAGTGACCCACTTGTTCGTCTGCCTCCTATAATATAAAAAAAAAATATATATTACTATTATATACTATTATATAAATATATATATATATATATATATAGTATTTGTAGACTACAATGATGAGAACTAATTACGAACAATATAGCATAATTTGGCAAAACCCTTGACAGTACTTATGGATAGATGTAATCCATGTAGTCTGTAAAATACCCTAAGAATCAGTAAAGATAAAAGCATAATTATTGCCCTCCTTCAAACAATGTAGCCTGATAAAAATCTACATATTACTTACCATCATCAGGATCGAAATCATCATCATCTTCATCCTCATCTTCTTGATATTCATCATCTTCCATTGCAACTCTAGATGATTCTGCTAATAATCCAAGGCTGTCTGACATTTCAGGTACCTCGTCTGATGTGTCTGGAGTTAATTTTAGGACTTCTTTATTTGCAGAAACTTGGATTTCTGTATCAACTGCTTCAATTTCTTTATTGCAAGAATCTTCTTTTGTTAGAAGTGTAACTTCAGTCTTTTTTTCACAAATATCTGCTGTAGGATTCGGCGTTAATAAATTAGAATTAATTTGACCATATTCACTATTACTTTCTTCTAGTTCCATAGATTGTAGTTCACTTTCTTGAGGTTGCAAATGTTTCTTTTCAGAATTACCTTTATCTGAATTCTGATTTGTGTTTAATATGACAGATGATGATTCTGTCATTTTTACATCATCATCTTTTGAATTTGATGCCTGTATTTCTTCTACAGACTGAATATTGATGTACTCAGGATTTTCATTAATTTTAGGTGATCCTTCTGACATATTTAATATATTTAAAGCATCTTGTTCTTGATCTTGTATTTCCGTGTTCGTTTCATTTTGTAGACATTTATTTTGATTGTCACTGTTTAATGCATCATCCAAATGTATATTAAGCTTGTTTGATTCTGTATTGTCCTGTCGAAGATCACAATTTACTTCATTACTTACTACTGGAATAGCAATATTTAAGGAACATTCCTCAGCTTGTTGCGATGTTATATGCTCTTGAGATTTTGAACTCTGATTTGTTCCAAAATCCAAAACTTCGTGATTTTCAATGTTTTTAATAGATATATTTGAAGTTAAATCTCTAGCAATATCTGCATTTTCATCAGGTTTATCTTCTATACTACATTCATTGTCTGTTTTTAAATCATTTTGGGTTTCAGTAGACATTTCAATATCATTAGATGCATTATTTTGTTTTATATCAATCATTTCAGTATCTGAATCTACCTCATTACCATCATCTGAATTCATTGATTGATATAAATCACCAACATCAGTTAACTCTTGTGTGTGAATTTCTAACATCATATCTAGTTTATTGAGTCCATGAATAAAATTATCATGTATAGAATCATCCGTTACATGTTTAGATATACTACTTTCATTAATTTCTTCTTTATCTAGGTTTTCTTTTAATGAAATATTATGATCACAATTTATATCACTTTTCGATGTTTCAGGTAATTCAGTGGTCGACTTTATTGCATTTACAGATGAACTATCTTCAGTGGTTTTATCACTCTGCCTTGCATCAACAAGAGTAGTTTCAAGAGTACTTGATGTAGTGCTTTGTTTCATTTTTTTGAATGCAATAATTTCTTTTTCTATTACTTCACTTAGATTATCAATATCTTCTAAATTATAACTTTTCGATTCATTAATTTTATCTATAGTAACTTCTATAGGAAGTGCCAAATCTTCTTCTCTAATATCTGTTACTTCAAAATTATCATTGAGTTTTAATAACATATCCTTATTAACAGATGTACTGCTTTCAAAATTTAAATTCATTTCCACACTTTCTATTATTTGTGCATTTAATTTTTCATCACTATCACCAAAGGTTTCACTGGTCACTTCCTTAGATACACTTACTTCACCATCACCATCAATTGAGTTATCTAATGAATTATTTTTACTTATTTCACTACCAGCAACATTTTGTGTATTATGATCAGTTTTTTCAATATCTTTATCTTCTTTGTTAGTATCAAGTGGATCTACTATTGGTAATGTAATGTCTTTAGTTTCTTCCATTTCATTTGTATGTATGACATCTGCAATATCAAATAACAAGTTGTATATAAACCCTTCATTTATTTCAACTTACTATATTTATATTAATTGATGCCTGTGACAATATTTTTGTGAAAAAAAAGTTGGTGTTTCGTGAAGTTTATTCGAATTATTTCATGGCTGTTTTTTGTTTCCTTAAATGTAATTCTTTTTTTTATCATAGCACAGCAAAGTGACTGCATTGTGGCTGATTGTGAGCACAGCATAGTCCAAAAACATTGGCGACCACTGAGAGACATGCCATCCCTTAACGGTCGCCGCTGTCATGCTGGCCTGTGTAAATGTCTCTTCACGTTATGCCTGAAGGACCCCATGTTAGACAAAGGAGAGACCACACTAGCCGGGAGATTGTTCCACAGCTTGACAGTACAGCAAAAATAAGAAGTTGCGAACTTAAATTCTATGACTGTTACTTAACACATTTGTGGACCAATGACAAATTAACTCATAATTGCATTATGTTTCAGTTTATAAAATCAAGGCTTACACATAATATTGTAAAAGTTACATTATGAGTTACACTGCGTGTAGTCCTATTAGATTTTTTTTTTTAAACTGGTACGGCAAAATGACTATACAGTACCTGATGTTAAGTACAGTACAGTCCACAGATAACGGTGACTGACGCTGTTAAATAACAACGGCAGTCATCGCCATCATGCCGACCTGCACAAGTGCCTCTTCACGCCTCGATTAGATAGATAGATTTTATTCAAGGAGATATTATTCATGGTATTTAGGTGTTTGTCAGAATACTAATAATTTTGCATGGGTGAAATATGTTACTAGCATGTTTTAAAGTTTTAATCATGTACAACTCTTTTACTGATTGAAAGTTATATCTCACATATTTTACCTGATTACTATCATTACATAAAAGGATATGTATATACATAAAATACTCCATTTACCTTTAAGATCTGTTGATATTGGTTCAGTTCTTTCAAAGATTTTCTGACACACAACAATACATTTCTATTTTTTTTATAAACATAAATTTTAAATCTACCAATAAATAACTGGTATTTATTTATACATTGTTAATATATCCTTCAGGAAATGGAGAGCCTACATAAACCATAATTCGGAAATATAACAAATATTCACTCAGATTTTTATTTTATAACAGCAACTTAATTGCAATAAGCAATAAGCACTTAATTGCACCAATAAATAAATAACAACAATCCAAGGGTTTGAGTTATTGGACAATACTAATAGTGACAACTCCATACAAAAATAAACCTATATATCAAAATGAAAAATTCAATCGTTAAACTATTATTCGTTGTAGTTGGACATTATTAACCACTGTAAGAGTTTACAAAATATTATACATTTTATTATTTCTACCTGTAACCGCTTCAGCGTGAGTACTCGGCCTTTTAACGATGTTTTTAATTTCCGTCGCGTCTTCTGTATTCATATTCGACTAACAAAAAATGTGCTTGTGTAAAAATAATAATCAACCAAACAAACACCACTAAAAATATAATAATAACAATATACGATACAATATCTGTTATTTTTACATACACGTTACTTGATTTAGATCACAATATATTATTTTTTAGGTTTTCAAAAAATATATAGACATAGTTTCATGAAGTAACAATGCAACACGTCTGCAATACGGAACTCAAATTTATTGAGTACCAGAATTATTCACAAAAACTTTCCTTCGCTAAAATGAGTTCAAAATTTGACAAAACATTTCGGCTTGTTTTAAGCTTTTCTGTCTTACAATTGCCAAATGACTGAAATGACATTAGAAAAATGTCATCTTGACATCCATCTTTTTTTATTCTGGTGAAGATCAGAGACTTTAACATTTTAGTGCCCGGTCGCATTAGTTGTGGTTCGGAATTAAAGTTTTACCGGAAAAAAATCAGCAATAGCTAGAACATGCAATGCGGTAGAATATCGGGAATAGTCTAAGAGCCTGTGAATGCCATGTCTTCCCTAATTCATATTTATATTCATTATATATATATATATATATTATTCTATAACGTTTTTAAATTTTTTTAATCTCTTAAGAAACAATATTACTTTGCTGTTTTTTTCAGCTTATAACACAGATGAATATGTCTCGTATAATGATGCTTAATTAATACTGAATTATGTTTATTATATTAACTGCATAAACAATAAATAGTAGAACGTGTACTCATGGTATAATATATTTATTGAGTAACCGCAATGAAAGGCTGCAAAAGACCTAACTCACTATCTCTCTTCCATATATTTGGAAACATATTACCTCGCGTTCGCGCCTTTATCTACTGTATATGTTTGTCTGGCGTGGGGTTAGAACCACAGAGTTAGAACTGTCAATATTTAATTGGTACTTTGTTGATCTTTGCCTTATAAATTTCATAATAGCTAATCGTACCAATCCTTAACAGAAGCATGATTGGAAAAATCTCCGCTTATAGAAAGGAAAACCTAGTGGCATTCGTGTTTTTACTTTTAGGACTAATAAAACACTCTGGCTTCCCGAATATAAAAAAGTAATAATTACTGAGTGATTCTTAATAGAGACGTTTAATACTTTTTGTAGGTATTCCAAAGATGCATAATTCCATAATATTTATATTATTTATATATATATATCTCATAAAGTTTAGCCACCGTTATCAATGAAAGCGCTCCAAAACTCCTTACGAGTTTATTAGAATATGTAAATATTTCTCTACTTCGTATAAAAATTCCATACATGTGTTATACATAAAATCTTTCCGAACAAAATTATCTAAATGATTGTGAAAACTGTCAAATGTAATTTAGAAGGAGAAAACTAAGGAAAGACACAAACAGACAAGACCTCCTTGGTATCTAAAGCACACAGAAACGACATGCCTTAACCGTAGTTCAAGCATTACTGCGATAATTTTCGTTATTTTCTCGCACCTATCGAATTTAAATCAGGTACGGAATTTTACCCATAGTGCGCTCGCTTCCATACAATTCCATATAATACAAATTTTGCGGAAAAGACCACGGTATACGCTGGCGCTTACCCTTAGATACAGTAGAAATAACATTCGTCCAATAGGACAGGCGGAACAATTACGCAATCAAAGATAAATAAAAATTACTTGTCACTATGATCCGGCATAGTAAAATTGTTTCATATAATCTTCATAGTTTAAATATCTGGGCCTGATATGATGACCTGCGAGATAATGACAATATTGAGAGGGAGCGCAGGGCGCTATCCGTCCGATGCAAGATGCTGGCAAGCAGATTTACTCGCTGTACAATACCAGTGAAGACAACGCTTTTTAAAGCCTACTGCCAGTCTTTTTACATGAGCAGACTGTGGGTCCGGTACACTCAGAGGGCGTAAAGCGCTGCGCGTCCAGTATAACAGTGCGTTTAGAGTGCTGATGGGTTTGCCACGGTTTTGTAATGCATCTGGTATGTTAGCCGAAGCACACACAGATGGATTCTAAGCCATGATTAGAAAGCGCTGTGCATCTCTGCTGAACCGCTTTCGTGACAGCTCCAACAGCATTCTAAGCACACTGGCGAACAGGTGGGACTCTCTAATGCTGCGGCACTGGACACGTCTACATGTGGCTGAGCCAAGGTAGTGTTGACCCTACTGTTCCCGGTTAGTCTTAGCTATGATTTATATAACCTATAGCTACTAACATAATATTGGCTGTCCAATTTAAATTGTGATATTGTTGCCTGAAATAAAAATTATTATTATTTTAAGGTTCTATTATACAAAATTATAATATTAACAACGTGTGAAGTTACGTTTTTGAGAGATAGTATTAGTATTATTGTATTAGGTATACAATACACCACAGAAAATAGAGAATTATTCTGTTTTCTGGACACATTTTTTTTTCGATCTGACTCTGTTATTTTACCGGACTACGACACACACAAAAAAAAATGCTGTTCGCGGCTTTTGTTACTAGAGTTTTTAATTTCAGTTATAGGTAATAATTGATGTGTGAGAATTAACAATAATGGTTAACAAAAAAATTAGTTAAATATCATTAAACAAGTTTTGAAATATGAATTAATTTTAATGAAATATATTTAGTTGAAATATTACAAGCAATGTGATTATATCATAAATTGTGTATGCTGCTGTTTTGTACTTTATGAAAATAAGAGTGTACAATAGTTTAATCGTTTGCTAATGTTTTTGGCTAAAGGTTTTCCGTGGCACTGAGTAATACAATGTTATTTAGCTTGTCGAGTACACGCTGTTTTCACTTCTCAGAATCGGATTTGTATGGAAAATCCTCGCCTATTTTTGGTTATCGGTTCGCTATGTAGATGGCACTTTAAGCAATTTTTTTTGACAAGTTTGATAACAAAACATGGTGGACGACAATTACTTTTGACATTTCAAACTGACAACTTTCAAATATTTATTCACTTTACGTTTCTGTTACGTGAAAGTGCTCCCTTAAATTTTTTTTGTCACCCACAAACAATTCTATCTATTTGCGGACTTACTTATAAACATTGACTCCTACATAATACTTGGATTTAGATTTGCCTTTCGATGAA
This sequence comes from Antheraea mylitta, assembly GCA_014332785.1. Classification (NCBI taxonomy): domain Eukaryota; kingdom Metazoa; phylum Arthropoda; class Insecta; order Lepidoptera; family Saturniidae; genus Antheraea; species Antheraea mylitta. Next base: position 1,090,497 of record JACEII010000109.1, read on the forward strand.
TATATTCAATACAAATAAAAATGATTAATAGCTTGTATACGATTTACACAGTACCGCTTTATGTGTACATACATAACTATATATGTATATCGACAACCAACAGATATTAGTTCGGGCCTCGTATTATAGAGGCGCTGATTGAAAAGAACGAGTGCGAACTCTATTTATATAAGGTACTCTGTGGTCGAGTACCTACCTAATTAGGACAAATGTCTTTACTGGTAACAGTGGTAACACTGGATTTGACATTTGACCGATTTTGTTACCTACGTGAGACATTTAAATTTCTGATTTAGTTATTTTAAAAATCCAATACGCGTTAAATTAACTTATAGACAGTTATGAATAATTATATATCAAATGGGATTCAAACATGTATAAGAAGTTAAATAATAGATTTTAATTTTCTGATAAATTCTTCGAATCTCAGACCGTAGCCGTAGTAGTGTTGTTTCTAAAATTTACTACATAGATTTACTAGTTCAATTAATGTAATTCTTACATAATATAAATTTAAAGCTTACATAGTTTTGTTTTTATACAAAATGAACGTAAATAATATACTTTCGTCTCGCCTGGTGGTTGGGGCAGCGATTGTAGGTATAGTTGGTGCTGCAGGAGTCTTTATATACGAACAAATTTACAACGAGAGGAGAAGAGCTATGTTAGGTTTGTATTTTTTAATGCCCATTATTATCTGGAAGTGATATTCTGCCTCTTTTTGATGAAGTATTAGATTTTATAGTGAAATTGTCGAGACAAGAATTATCGACGATAAATATATGACTATAAATATGTCAAAATCTGTAAAAGTGAACCCTGACGTGTTCCAATGGGTTTTTGGTATCGGTATATATTTAGCTTAAATTGGTAATACTGTCAGCTTATCATGACTGAACCAGAGAAAATGTCTGTGTAATTCCAATGCATGTGACACTAATATAGGATTGTGAATGTTATTATCTGTTTTTAAATTCATGTCTATACTCTATTCTTCTCTCAGGAAGAATCTTTTCTCCAAGCAGTGGAACACATATATAGTGTTGTTTTTAATTATATATCATATTTCCTTACATAGTATTCTTACATGTTATAATATCAGAAGAGTTTTTGCTTAAAATAAAATAAACTGTGCAACTTGTTATGCTTCATTTATTTAGGAGACTTATCTGCTTTATTTGATGCTACTCAAGCACATAGACCCAAACACAAGCTCTCAAATTTACTTTTCTTTATTCAACCACAATAAAGTTGCAGTACTGCATGCAAGTCATGGTAGGCAGATTGCAATACAACTGAGGGGATGTGTAGTTATATGAGATCTCTAAACATGACAGACTGTAAAGCCTGTGTATTTGATATATTTCTACAATACTTATGTAAATAATGCACAGCGATTACCAACTGCTGCCATGGTCGCCTTGCTTTATTCTTTTTTCGTAAATCTAATGAAACCGAGACATAACTGGTTTGTTTCAACTTAAAAATCATCAATTCGCTAATATACAAATAGCAGTGATTCTCAAGTGTTACCTTTTTTTTCTCAATTTTCCCATTTTAGTTTGGTTAGATATGTGAAATAAATATAGTGCAATGCTGTTTAGAGGGTATGTCACCTCCAAATGATCATAGGTAACTTTCTATATTACCAAGATGATGATTTTTATCTTTAAACAAAACAGTTTTGTCTTGGTTTGGTTAGGTTAGGTTAGACTTGCGAAAGAAAGACAATGGGAGTCGACCTCTGTAGTGTATGGTGAATGTGTTGTTAAATAGTAAAGTATCCTTCATACCTTCTAATATTATACATTGAATATGAGTTTGTGAGGTTGTTATGCTTCTACGTATCAACTACTGAATTCATCATGAAATTTTGGATAAGCTTTGTCATCGGTATAGTAAAGGTATAGGGTATCTTCTATTTAGAAAAAAATGCTGTTTCCAAAGGATACATCAAATCAACATACATGTTCTGTGTCATGTGTACATACCACTAGTACATTTTTTTTTTCTCGAAATGAAAACGCTGTTGGCCTGGAAAGGTCTTTACAGCTTTACCTAACTATTGAGGCGAGCGCTGAAGACACTCAGCCGATTTGGGATGTTTGGGTGACTAACTCAAGGGTGCACAGCACACCTCGGCTTGTGCCAAAATCGCGACCTATCTGAGCTAACCTAAGCTAAGCTATCTAGATATATGTATATGAGTTATTGAAACATGCATGCGTGCCTCAACAACTCCTATATGTATTTTGTGTCAGAAAAAATCCTCTAAACTATATAGGATAGGATAGGGAAAAATAAGGGTAGAAATCTTTGTCCTTAATTTCTTTGAGAAAGAACAACAGGGTGTCAGTGTGTAGTGTGCATGTGTGTGATGTTGTAGCAATAATGTAAGGTTTTGTGTTACTGTATCGCGTGAGCAGCACACTCAAGGGCTCCACGCTGAGGGAAAACTACTAGTACATGTTAAACCTGATCTGTAGGGTATGTGTATGACCAGTGGTACCCAATTTGTTAAGTATTCAAAATCAAAGAATCGGTATGCCATGTTACATATGATGTGACATATTATTATGTGATAATATGCAATGTTTCCTTGTGAAGCTGAGAAGGCCCATCAGGTCAATATTGTAGACAGGTCGAGAAAACAAATGGTAATAGTCATTTTTTTGTCAAAATATCAAATGGCCTGTAGGGGATATTTTAGGAAAAAATGGCTTGGCAAGGTGCATGTCAAGAAGAGTAGTATTTTTTCGTTTAATTTATTATTTTATTAATTGTAAGGATTTTCGAAGAAACTGTTTATAAGAAAATATATTTTGATTTAAACTAACATATGTTATATTGCAGCATATATGTAATTGCAAAGTTAAAATTCACTTTCATGGATCTCTCATAAAATGAACAATAACTTAAAGAGTATTTTTGTCTATTTTGATTCCTTAATCCTCATGAAAAATTTTAACTTGAGATCAAATAAGATGGGGAATACAAATTACTGCTACAAAATTATATGGGCTATTTGAAATATTTGTGCAACCTTTTTTGTAGGTTTATATTTTTTTTTTGTATGGGTCTATAATTAAAGAGTATAGTTTCAGCATAAGTTAGTGTACCCTATAATATTTAGCAATACATAGATAAAACGTAAATAAATTATAACTATATCAAATTTACACCCTAATAAGGAGTTTATGAATGTTAAAATCCTTTTAACCTTTTTAATTGATGACTGGAACATTTTCCAAGACGTAGTCAGATCATCTTGGAAAATGTTCCAGTCATCAATTAAAACAAGCCACAAACTCCATTAAGTATTGTAAAATCTATATATTTTATTCTTACCATAGTACGAATTATATTCATAGTTCTTTGTTATAATTTTTAGTTGAAGTATCATTATAAAGTAATATTGACATATACAATTTAATACAACCTCTTCATTCATACTTTTTAATTATGATTGAATACCTTTTACATAAATTGCAGTAAGTTTGTCTGCGCTATTTTTAAAGGTTATTTTTAATATTTGGATTTCAGTGAACGAGGTAGCCAGACTAGATAAGCAAGTGGCATCAATGAGGTCTGAGTTGGAGGCAATCAGGGAGCTGCAAAAAGAAACGTAAATAGCCTTTTATAACATTACAATAGAGTCTCACTAATCCTGCACTTGTAAAATTAGGGTGTGTTGTTTGGATTATTGGATTGTAAAAAAACTGTATAGAATGAATAGAGGTTATACTTATACCAGTGTTCTAGTACCGAAAAAAAATAGGGTGGAAGCGAGGGGCGCGTTCCTGATTATTGGACATATTTGACTACTGAAATGTTAGATTTGTTAGATCTACTGTAGTATACTATTATTGTAAGTAACTATTTCGTTATGGTACTCCTATAACTTCGTGTACCGACACGAAGTTTTGTCTATGGTCACACTAAATATTTATGTGGGAGGACATTATCTTTATGTGTTACGCACTATCGAGCTGCGTGACGTGAGACACAGCACAATAACTGGGCTGGCGGTTTTTACACACATGAAAGGAGTTTAAGGGACGCTAATGTTGAGTCATTTGTTGTCAGTCGTTTTTCCGAACCAGTGGTAGTTTTGACGTTCATAAACCTAATAAACTCACTTTAATAAGTGAACATTGGCAGTTACCAAAACATGACAAAAAATTTCGACACAGTATGATATAGACGTATTAGCAGTTATGCTGCTTATCTATTAACTATGAATAAATAAATTGAAAAAAGTATTTTTTCATATCATAGGAGGCAAACAAGCAGGTGGGTCGCTTAATGTTAAGTGATCACTACCGCCCAACCGTCTATAGACACTTGTAACACCAGGGGTGTCTCGAGTATGTTGCCAGTCTGTGTTTGAAGAAGAGTGAGAGAATGAAGGAGGGGGAGGGAAGATCGTAGCTTCAGTATGCCTCTACCAACTATAGTCTATTATTTTTAATTGATTAAATTATATGGTAGGTTGTTATATTTAAATTTATAATTTTTACAGTCAGCTCCGTAGATTGAAACAGAGAAAGACTGTGAGGGAACGCCGCGAGAACGTGTCACCAAAGACTGCAACTCCTAGCGGAGACTTAGCCGATTGGCCCGATCACAGCTACACTTCCGACTCTGAGTATTTCACAGATTACCAGTCCGTTGTTGGTAAGATTCGCTTCCAATTTCTTAACCGCAATGCTGTCATAAGCACATCTCATTGTACATATTTGACTATAAACTTTTATATTCAAAAAGACAATTAAACATATCGACTTAAGAAAGCAGAATTGGCGTAACTTGAAAGACCCAACTTTACACCAGAGCCAAAAAACTACTTCAAAACTTTATTATGTCTAGTGCCAAAAATGGGCGGAAAACTAAGGTCATATGGATGAAAAATTGAATCGCAGGGAAGTGAGACCCAGACCATTCGAAGTGGTATTTTTAACACAAACATATGGTAAAGAGTGACTTAGCTCAAAATGCAAATATATCATATCCCTAACTATTTAAAGGACATTGAGTTAATCATATTTCAATATTCTTGATTATACTTGTCATCTTGGTTTGTTTTAAAATCCGTTTTTTTTATGAGTTCATTTTCCCTTTTTCATTTTTTCTCTTCCTTTTTTTTCTTTGTCAAATGTTTATCAATATTTAATGTAACACTTCTTCAATATTATTAATAGTGTAAGTTGTATCCATGCGATACGGCGTTGTAAATCAATTGAAAAAATAAGTGCTTTTAATATTTGACCTGATTATCTCCAGAAAATGTAATACTGATGTACACTCAACATCAGGTGATTAACTAAAAAGCGAGCTGGTATACTAATAAGGAAAGCAATGAATCACACCATTCCGCGCAGTCCCGCTCGCGTCCCCCACCTCAGCCCGTGCCTCGTTTCTCTTTATTCGACCCTGCAGTGTTTCCACGAAGCAGTTACGTAATGATTAACCTTGAAAGCGCCTCTTTAATGTTGTTCATTGAACCTAGATATGATTTTTTTACTTTAAAAGTATCCTTCCCTAACTCTTGAAAATCTTAGAACACACTTTAACTTAGGTGTTCTTGGTATTTGTTTTGATATTATTATTCTAAATAATTATGGTAAACTAGCTGTTGCCCGCGGCTCCGCACGCGTTTTTTTTTAAATATATTAAATAAATGTAAAATTTTGATCACATATCTAGTGTAAATTACAATAATACTCTTTCAAAAATATTTGTAAGTATCACACGCACATCATCTACTGTAACAGGTAACATGTACTTGTACATTATATATGTGAATACGAATAGTGAATCGAATGGGAAGAGATTTATCATCAGCCACATAACTGGAACTTTAAACTGCTATATATGACCCTTAGTGCCCACTTACACTATATAAGAAAGTAATGAAAATATTAAGCTATACTTTTTCGAACAATATGTGTTAAATCTTTTGTTATATAGATATAATATGTCCATAGTGTCGATATAATTAAGTTATTATCATACCTTGCTATAATTTAAATCACATATAAACATATGACTTTCAATTACAACAGCGATACCCTTGGTGTTACAGTTGTTCATAGGCGACGTTAACCACTTACCATCAGGTGGGCCGTCAGCCTGTTTGCTGCCTTTTGGTATAAAAAAATCTTGGAGTCCAGTACAGCTCGTGTATGTTTACAGTGAACAAAATATTTTTGATTAATTTCACATGGACGAAGGCACGGATAACAGCTTATCACTACATAGTGTAAGAAAAAGTCCTGTTCCACGTCTGTCTATATGTCTGTTCGCGATAAGATCAAAAACCACAGAACGCATCTTCATGCCGTTTTCACCAATATATAAAATGATTATTGGGCAAGGTATAGGTATAGTTTGTCTTATTATCAGGGCGGGCAACGTCTTCTGAACCCGCTAGCTTAAAATAAAACAGCTAATTAGTTACTTATTTGTCCGTAAAATTCCCGTTCAAATATTACTTGTAGTCCGGTGAAGCTATTAAGACCTTGCTAGATCAATAGCGTAGTCATTTCTAAGAAAAAAAAACCGTTCAAATAGGTCCAGCCGTTTCGGAGATTACCCGTAACAAATAAAAAAAACAGACATATCCACAGAATTAAAAAAATGTTGATATTTGTAGCATCACGGATATTTTTAATATAAAATACACTCACTTTACTTTTATTATACGTAATATATCACAAATCAAAAATTGGGTACAAAACTAACGTAGAATAAAGTTTTTGAGGAGTTTTTGGCGGGATTTTAGTCTGTCATGTAGTGGATTTTATATTTTATTCATAATCTTGTCTTACTTATCTGTATATTGTGTTAAATTGGTAGATTTTTTTTTTCCGAAATGACTACGCTTCGGAAAAAAAAATCTACCAATTTAACACAATATACAGATAAGTATTTTAAAATTTGTATTTTAATTTATTTTTTATTATATATTTAAAATTATATTGTAATTTGTATTTTAAAAATTGGTAGAGTTTTATGTAATATGGTTCGTTTATTGTGCATAAATGAAATGAAAGATAAATAATACCGCGAAGCATGAATTCTGTTGTCTTGAAAATTAAGAAGATAAAAATTTACGAAATATTACATAGAGGATTTGGCGCTTATACCTTTACATTATCTTGGATATAGAAAAAAACTACCTATATTAACTACTTCAGAATTGGCAGTATGGATTAATTCCTTTGACTATCTTATTTGATGAATATTATTACTACTAAACTTTTTGAATAGCGACACAAAATAACTTTAGAAATGTTTGCGATATAAACGTACCACGTATAATTAAAAATTGGAAACAAAAATAACGTAGAATTAACTGTTTTTATAGGAACACAAAATAAACCATGAAAATATTTGCGAGAGATTGTTATCGCGTTACCATGGCAACGCATATAGTACTGACATTAACACGCATCGAAAGCTTCCAAAATAGCCCGATTTTGAGACATTCTTCATTAGTGCTCAGCTCCTATTGGTTTAAACGTTATGATATGTAGCCTATAGCCATCCTCGATAAATGAACTATCTAACACTAAAAGAAACTTTCAAGTCAGATCTGTAGTTCTTGAGATTATCGCGTTCAACCAAACAAACAAACAAACAAACAAACAAACAAACAAACTCTTTAGCTTTATATATTAGTATAGACTAGCTGTTACCCGCGGCTCCGCACGCGTTTTTTGGATTTATTAAAAAAATATTAAAAATTGTTATTAGATGTGTAAATAACAATAATACTCTTTCAAACATATTTGTAAGTATGACACGCACATCATCTACAGTAACAGGTAACGTGTACATTATGTATGTGAATACTAATAGTGTACCGAATGGGATGGGATTATGATCAGCCACATAACTGGAATTTTAAACTATATATCACCCTCATTGCTCACACTATATAAAAAAATAATGAAAATATGAAGCTACACATTATCGAACAATATTAAATGAAACAGCTAATTAGTTACTTATTTGCCCGTAAAATTCCCGTTCAAATATTACTTGTAGTCCGGTGAAGCTGTTAAGCGTAGTCATTTCTAAGAAAAAAAAACCATTCAAATAGGTCCAATCGTTTCGGAGATTACCCGGAACAAATAAAAAAACAGACATATTGACAGAGTTAAAAAAATGTTGATGTTTGTAGCATCACAGATTGTATTCACCAAAAATAATTTATTTTAATATAAATTACACTCACTTTACTTTTATAATACGTAATATATCACAAATAAAAATTGGCAACAAAACTAATGTAGAATAGAGTTTTTTAAGAGTGTTTGGCGGGATTTCAGTCTGTCATGTAGTGGATTTTATATTTTTTTCATAATATTGTGTTACATGATTCTATATCGTGTAGAAATTGGTTGCGTATTATATAATATCGTTCGTTTATTTTGCATAAGTGAAATGAATGAAAAATAAAACCACGAAGCATTAATTCTATGGTCTTGAAGATTAAGAAGATAAAAAATCACGTTATAATATGTAGAGGATTCGGCGCTTATACCTTTACATTAACTTGGACATAGAAGAAAACTAACTATATTGACAACTTCAGAATTGGCTGTATGGATTAATTCCTTCGACTGTCTTATTGGACGAATATTATTACTACTAAACTTTCTGAATAACAACACAAAATAAACTTAAGAAATGTTTGCGATATAAACGTAACACGTATAATTAAAAATCGAAAACAAAACTAACGTAGAATAAACTTTTTGAATAGGAATACAAAATAAACCATGAAAATATATTTAATAGAATGTTATCGCGTTACCATGGCAACGCGTATAATACTGACATTAACACGCAGCGGAAGCTTCCAAAGTAGCCCGATTTTGAGACATTCTTCATTATTGCTCAGCTCCTTTTGGTTTTAACGTGATGATATGTAGCCTATAGCCATCCTCGATAAATGAGTTATCTAACATTAAAAGAAACTTTTAAATCGGATCTGTAGTTCTTGAGATCATAGCGTTCAACCAAACAAACAAACAAACAAACTCTTCAGCTTTATATATTAGTATAGATGTGACCATGAACTACCAAAGGATTGAGGGGTATTAAACTTTAAATAGTTACTTGGTATATTGGTGTAGTTGGATTCTAAACTTATTAACCGAACTTTCAGGCACAGACGGTGAAATGGACAGCGAAGAGTTCTATGATGTCCACACTGATGATGAGGACAATGATGACTCGTTACGAGAGAGAATCGCCAATGGGAGAACCGTTAGTAACAAAGAACAAGTAAATTATACTCGTATATACATTAGTGGTCGCGGCAGTCGTTCTCCTGCCTTGATAATAAAAAAAAAGTTAACCGCAGCGTCACCTAAAGGGTCCAATTGTGAATCTAATCCATTCTCGGATCCACTGAAACACGCACACAAAATATCATCAAAATCGGTCCAGCCGTTTAGGAGAAATATAGGGTCATACACACGTACAGAAGAAACTTATATATAAAGATGATAAAATATTTTTCGATCTTTGTACAATTTATTTAAATTATGATTTTAAATCAATGATGGCTCTGTGATAATGTATTGGGGACAGAGTGCTTATGGATTTAGGTATCACTCTGCGATGAGTGGAAGCTTTCGGTGAAGGAAAACATTGTGACGAGAACATAGCCTTGATGGTGGTAGAGCAAAACCGACGTAAAGTAACAGTGCTTGCACTGTTGCGCTTCGTTCGGTCAGTGAGAGCGCCGGAGGCCCATTTTCCATCCTCCCATCCCCCTTCTCTCTCCCTTCCCTACCTCTCCTCTCCCCATCGCCCATTTCCTCCATCCCCCCCAAAACAGGTTGGCAACGCACTTGTGACTCCTCTGGTGTTGCTGGTGTCTTATGGACGGCGGTGATTGCTTAACGTCTGGTGAACCACCTGTTCGTTTGCGTCCTATATGATATAAAAAAAACATGGTGGTAGGACTTCTTCGAAGTACGTTTGGATAGATATCCCCCTCAAGTTGATGTTCAAGTGAAGTTGAAAATCTGTCGCCAAGCTCCTGTTGGTGAGTTCCACCAGGTGCACGCGAGAGTCACTCGTTATAGGTTTAATGGGGGGTGTAAGGGGTGTTGAATAACATCTTAAGACTTGAGACACCCAAGCCAACCTCACCTGCACGTGGTGCACCCTGCTGATCAACGAACGAGGCAATGGCGATAGCGGGGTGGTAGGGTTTTACAGCCCGACTGGGTCGTAACCACTATGTATATGGCGAAAAAGCCCGCCATAGTGACTCGCTTCTGCGGGTCGCGTTTCGGGATCAGCCTGTGCATATCCAGCTATTTCCAGGCCGGCATGATAGTGGCGACCGGCGATGGATAGTGTGTCACTCGGTGGCTACAATAAAAAAAAAATTGCTTACTATCTTACACTGTGTTTTTGTGGAATATGAGTTTGTGCTAACGTGGGAGATAAAATAAAAGGTTTTTTTTTTTCAGGTCAAATTGATGAAGTCAGGTAGTGACGATGATTTGATATCGTCTCCAAAGAACAGTACGTAGCTGTCAGTATTTAAATAGGTATGTACCATACAATATTTTGCGAGCCAATTTCCCCATGTAGTCCGGTGAAGCTGTAAAAAGACATTGCAAGACCAATAATAGCGTAGTCATTTCGAGAAAAAAGCAATTTCCCCACATTCTTGAATATTTTATAGGTCCTTTTTTGGTCTTAGTCAGCCTGAAATGTGGATTTTTTAAAGTTTCTTTACTTAAACTTTAGGCAGATGATCTCCTACAGATTGATGATGAGTATAGCTTTTAACAAAACGCATTGTGTCATTGTTACAGGTAATTGGTAGAAGACTTAAAATTTTTGGGTAATGTTTGTCGGTTAAGGGGTACAGTTTCATACTGTTGTCTGTCTGTTAGTATGACCCTAGTTTTATCGCTCAACGATATATCGCTCAGAATAATCGAATATTCTTATTACATATATATCACGTTATATGTTTGGTGTTTGTGTTGTTGAATAAAGTTTTTTGGTTTCGGTATTGTAGTGTTGTTCCGGCGTTTCATATGTTGATAATATAATAATAAGTTAATGCAGTTTGTTGATTACAACATTATTAGTATCGAGTTAATGATATTGAATGGTATAGTATGTTATGTTTTCCGCGGTATGCTATATTTTCTGTAATGAATCATACTCTAGAACAGTGTTTCCCAAGGTCGGGCCGACGCCCCATAGGGGGGCAATTTAGAAATGGACTCGACAAGATTTTAACCCCTTCGCTTTGGGCTATTTAAATGCAATGTTGGATATTGGTGACAAATTGAACAAAAAAGGCCGATTCTTTAAAAAATGCTGTAAATAACTATCAGGTATCATTTCGGTTGACGCTACCAAAATATCAACTGGGTAATTAGAGTCGTCAAGTCAAGTAAGTTTTTCATTATATGTTTTGAAATTTTACTTACGATGTTTTGATAACAATTTCATAGTGATTTCTTCCTAAAACTTATCATTTATATCTCCTAAGGGAATAAAACAATTTTAAAAGGTTAAAAATTATGTATGGGGGTGGGGCATACAAATTTTATAAATGTTAAGGTGGGGCATGGCTTAAAAAAGATTGGGAAACACTGCTCTAGAACAATTATCTAGCAAACAATTTTGGAAAAGTCGCCAGGTTTTTGAAAATGATTTACATTTGTTACTAAATCTTTGAATTATTTCGCCTCTTTGATGTTTTATTTTAAATTCTTGTACTGCTTTTAGTTATTAAATAAAAGGTTCCGTTGAATAAAAGAGTATTGTTGTTTCAAAAGTGTCAAAACGTATATGCTTGAAGTATTTTTGTTATCTTATGTTTAGAAGACATAATATGTCAACTAGTTTACAAAATATATCAAGGACTCTATAAAACAAGAGCGTATAATCAACCAAGTCTTACACAAAAGACGAAAGTGTGAATAGAATTTAAAACTAAATAAATACGGCTGATATTTTGACAATACAAGTATTCTGTGAAATAAATACACAATCGTATTTTTTTTTCCAGACTTTGACTATTACACCGAACAAAGATATATTTGCCTTTTGTTACGAAGTCTTCGATATATATTAACATGAAATATTAGGTACTTTTAAGAAAGACATTTAAAAAGGTATATCTGTACAGTCAATCAAGTAATTTTAAATGCATGTTCCGCATGTTACCAGGAACAAAGTTATATTTGAAAGAAATGCCAAATTTATATGAGCGGAAAAAACTTTTTCAAATTAATTTTATTATTATTAATGTATAGAAGTTTTAGTAATTATTTGTAAACAACAAACACGAGTTAAAAGGAACCGTAAAATGTTTTTAATTCTATATTTTTAAAAATAGATTCCATTGTATTTCTGGACTATTTAGAATAAAGATGCATTTCCTTATTCGTTGGAAGGGTGCATTTATTCATTCAGTTTTCGGTTACACGTTTATAAACGGTTTAATCCATGTCTAAAGTAAATCGTTAGTACGATTTTCTTAAATGTATTACTTTAACAAAAATTATATATAGATGTTGTTGTAATATTGTGTACTGGGACATGTATTCAAGTCTATTTCCTTTCATGCATTTTTTTACTTTGATGTATATTTGAGTTAACTTATTGTTTTAACTAAATTAATTTTAATTTCTATTTATTTGTGCCATAATATATTCATCTTTGAAATAACACTTCTTTTTGGAGATGTTTGAAATTTTCATCCGCAACCTTTTTGTGTGACGCTGCAGTGGTGAGGGTGTAAACACTGTGTCGGTACAGTGGGAACAGTGTCTCGTGTGCCTTCGAATATTGGAAAACATTGAGACATACGCTCCATTCGTTTTCTTTTTGAAAGTTTCACTTCTATCGTGTGTGAACTTCACACATTATTTTTTCTCAAAGGGTTTATAATATATGTATTCAACTCTTGAGTGTATGGTATGACGCGTAAGCCCGAAAATACGGCTATATAGAGCCGACAAAGTCATTTCTGAAAATACCTTTGTGCTTGCAACATTGATTGATAACCGATTAATATCTACCTGGGTTTGGTTATCCTTATGTTAAAGTGATTTTAATAAACATATATATATATATATATATATATATATATATATATATATATATTTGAAATTATTGTACCGTTTACATATTTCGATTTATTGAATTAAGCATTTGTTGATGTAAAACATCTATAGGCGAGGTTAAACCTGATAGTTGGCGTGGCGAGACGTGGCAACGCAAAACACAACTTACAAAGTATTTACGAAATACTCAGAAACATTTGCAACCCTATCTACATAAATATCAGATTCAAATTGTTTTGTCGGCTCCTCGTTATACACATGTTACGCGGCAAGCGTCGACCACGTATCGCCCATTGATAAATGCCGCCAAAGACATCGCACGCCTAGTTAAATTCTTGTATTTTGTATTTAATAAAAATGAATATTTATTTGTGGAACAAATTTGTAATGCATTATTTTTTCATTATGTCATAGTTGATTCCTGTCGTAATCTGTTCTTTAATGCATATAACTTATACAAAACAATATCGATGTTTCACATCAGCCAGGCGTCCCGTGACGGCACCATTTTTTTATAGTTGAAAAACCAGTTCTATGTCCGCGGTAGCTCTATTAATTGAACCTTTACAAAACAATAATTCAAGGTATATTCAATGTAACGTGTATCCAAAATAAAGGTTTTAACTGAATTTAAACTAAAAAGCAAATTGGTTTGAAAAAATTTTCAAGGATTCCGAATTGGTTTTTGAAGAAAATTTTTCCGTAGGAGATGAGACATTGAATAAAAAAAAAAAAAACATTTAAATTTACGGTTTGACAAGGCACATATATACCACTAATATCAAATCATATTTATCAAAATATTACCATGAATTGTTATTGTACAACTATATGCATTGTATAAGGAACTATCGTGTCATATTTTATTCTTGAAGACCCACCGGTTTGAACTGTAAACTGCTTTATGCTATTTAATATATGAGACTGGACTCTTAGGGCCATTACGTGAACATTTCAGTCCAGAAATAGAATCAATTTTCAAAAATTTTATGAAATCACATGGAGCAAAATGTATATGGGTTTATACAATTTTAAGCATTTTTTTTCTGCTTGAAAATATTGAAATATTCTGTTTTTACCAAATACATATCTTTTCAAGAATAATGTTAAAATATCTCGCTTTGTACATTCAATCTGTTATGTTGAGAACCAGTATATAAATGGGTTTACAACTGCGAATCTCTAAATGAGATCTGTAAATAACTGGGTTCCGGTAACCTAGTGGTTCTGTAAAATAGTCATTAGGGTTCCGTCAAAATGATTTACCTATTAAACAATACTATGGTTACAAATATTTGTACCGAACTATAAAACAATTATTAATAAAAAAGTAAAACAATTTTATTCTTGAAATTAAAACTTTAAGTTAAGAATAACGTGTTTCAACTGTATTATAAAATTTTTAAAGGTTCTTATATAAATTTTAGTGTTGATTTGTAATAATTTGATATGGGGTTTAATAAAAGGTGTTTGTCTGTTGTTCCGTTGTCTTTAAAGTTTACAAACACTTTTTTTTACATGGGGAAATCCCTATGGATACCCACCCCAGGTGGGCTGCTGAGGATGGGTTATGTCCGACTTGCACGGAGTAAAACTCCATGGTGCCTTCATTCACCTATAGGCCGGGGAGCACCAGCTGCCACTGGCAATGCGTCTACTACCCGGCAAGTGAAGGCCCCTCGTCAGGGACCTCTTCGCGGTGGGTCAGAATGGTAGAACCTTCAGGGGAGGGCGAGAGTTACCCTTCTCGACGATTACGGGAGGCGTATCGGCACAATGCACGTCAACCACACGGTCCTGTGCAGATAACTGCCAGGGTGACGGACGTGTCCGCGTCCATCGCCCGGAGGCCCTTTTACGGCGGCCGTAAGTCATTGTCGACCACAACTACTAACTAACCGCAATGTCTAACACACTACGAGTATCGTCTCTGCAAGAAAATATGAGAGAAACAAAATATTTCAGTATTTGTAATACCAATCTTACAACTTAATATATATCAATATTATAACAAGAATAAATCCAAATTTATTGAAAATAAGGAAGACTACTATAACCCTTAATGTCATCGCTCAATCCATAGAAAATATTAGTTAAAATCTGTTAAATTAATTAATGTTATATTGTATATTATGCATTGTTTAAATTATTCACAATTGTATTTCCAATTATTGTATACTTGTATGTAATTATTGTTAAATGAATCCAAAATCGAATACATTTTTTAACATAATATTCCTTGTTTTTTTTCTTCTTAATTTTCTCAAATCAAATGTGAAAATTAGATGACGCACTTTATGGAGTAACAAGCTGTACCCGTGACTCCGCCTGCTGAGAACCTGATGTGTAAAACATTGACAAAATCATCAGAATGCATTAAATACTCACAAACATTTGCAACCCTATCTACATAAATATAAGATTCAAATTGTTTTGTCGGCTCCTCGTTATACACAAGTTACGCGGCAAGCGTCGACCACGTAGCGCCCTTTGATAAATCCCACCAAAGAAATCGCACGCCTAGTTAAATTCTTGTATTTTGTATTTGATAAAAACGAATATTTATGTAATAAACAAACAGTTATTACTTTATACTATATACTTTTCTCTCGTAAAATTAGAATAACTTTTGATAGAGAGAACCGATTTGAATGCAACAAAGACTCGGTCTTTATCTAAAAAGAAATTACGGTAGCCACATTTAAAAATAATGTCATTAAAATTTTAAAAAGCTACGATTTTCATAAGCACCACGCGTTCAGCTGTGGGGCAAGCGGTGTGATACGCATGCGCAGGAGAGGAAAACTAAAAAAAGTTGAGATTGTTTACAAATAACTTTGTAAAGATTTTTTTTTCAAATCCTTTTTATGTTTGTCCTTTGTATTATAATTATAAGAACAAACGTGCTGTATTATATGGATCTGAGTGCTGGGCTACGGCAGAGATTATATAGAAATACTACATGATGAGGCGAATGACCCACTATGTAGTTTATGCATCATAAGTTGTATCGATACGGGGGCGAGTGTCTTGTGATATAAGTGCACTTTTTCGCTATATTATTTTAAATACCCTACCCGCTTGCCGTCGCGTACGCATAATCACCTCTATATACTTTGTGTATAACCCGCTTTGGTTTTTTTTAACTAGTACGACAAAATTACTGTACGGTACCTGATGGAAAGTACAATTAAGTCCACAAATAACGGCGACTGTCAGTGTTAAGTAACAACGGCAGTCGTCGCAATCATGCTGACCTGCACATGTGCCTCTTCACGCCTCGTTTGAAGGACCCCATGTCAATTTAAGTGTAATAAGGAATCATTTATACATTTTTCGCCGCATAATAAACATTAACGTGTTATGAGTTACGTGTCTGAACGAAGTGGCGGCCACAAACACCAAGTGATGCTCGTGGACGTTCAAGTATTGGTAGCCGCATCCAGGGGCGACTAGGTAAGCAAAGAAGTGTTTTATCCACCTTCTGTCAATCATATACTTTTATATTTTCGTAGTATAGACTGACATGCATCCACGTGTTAAGTCGTTCTCAAACCGTTCAGAGTACGGCTAATTACACGACTGTATGTATTATGTATTATATGTATCCAAAATGCATATGTGTTGAGATGAATGTATGGTGTAACCAGAATAAGTGTGATAGAAAGTTTAAAAATAACATGAGTGACAGAGAAGTTGAGGAGTAATAGGTTAGCTTGGTATGGGCATGTCATGAGGAGAGATGAAAGTCATGTAACTAGAAAAGTTTTGAGTATGAAGGTGGACGGATATAGGAGTAGAGGAAGACCGAAAAGGTCTAGATTGTACTAAAAATGTTGAGTATAAAATGTGGGAATTCTAAGATAACATCTCAAAATTAAAATACTCTTTATTCAATTTAGGCCCTGAAAAGGCACTTATGAACGTGAGAGCTACCACCGGTTCGGACAAACAACCCACTCATCGAGAAGAACCGGCAACAAACTGGTCTGATCTGGTTGATCTTTTCATAATATTTTTTGTTTTTATAATTACAACATATACGGTGTTATTACAAAAAAGTTTAATACTTGGTTTAAAAAAAGTTTCGTACGAAAAGCACCGCGCTCGCCCGAGGCAAGTTTGCTTTATCCTTTTTTGGTAAGTGTAACCTAATGTAACCAAAGCGAGACAATAGATAAGCAAGATGGCGAAACATACCGCGAGCGCGATACATCTAAAACGTAACCTTTTTAAAGCAAGCGTTTAAATTACATTAGTTTTTTTGGTGGATGCACAGAGAGAGGCCTCACTTTCAGACGTCGCCATCGTTCACATATTGATCCACCCTGTAAGTCTTCATTCATTTAAGACTCGCTTGACATAACATTTGAACGTATTATCTCGCAAATCGGTAATGTTTTTTGAGACTTTGTTATAAAATCTAACACCATTACCTAAAAAACTATGACTGGTCTTAGCCTAAAACATGGAGTGACCAGTATGCTATTATGTCGGTTTTTTACTAAATCCAGATTATCTAACTTTTTGTGGACATATATTAAATTCTCAAGAATATATTGGAAGGGCAGAGATAAAATACCGAATTCTCGAAACTTAACATTTAGTGATTCGCGAGGCCACAAATTATAGATTGCTCGAACTGCCAGTTTTTGTAGTAGGAATATGATATCTATTTCAGCTGTTGTCCCCCACAACAAAATACCATAATACATTAAGCTGTGGAATTAAGTGAAGTAGACCATCTGACAGAGGAGAGTGGAAAACGAAAAGTAGTTTTAGTAGGTGGTAGAGCCACGCTGAAGCTATTATTGATTTCAGCATGAATGGGTCGTTTCGTTCAGGGTAGCACCACCCTCTCATAGAAAACCAAGTGAAGTAACAGTGCTTGCATTGTTGCGTTTCGTTCGGTCAGTGAGATCGCCGGAGACCCATCTCCCCTCCCCTCTCGCTTTCTCTCCATTCCCTCAAACACAGGCTGGCATCGCACTTGCGACTCCTCTGGGGTTACTAGTGTCTATGGACGGCGGTGATTACTTAACATCAGGTAATCCACCAATTCGTTTGCCTCCTAAATGATAAAAGATGTTAGGCCGAATCTCTGTTATTAGCGGGTAAGAAATAAAACAAGACAATTGGATACACATTAAATTTACTTCACAAATAGTTATACAATATTCTAATATTAATAAATTGTAAATAGTAAACTATTATATAGTAAATGCAGGATTATTACATTTTATACAATTATTTGGTGCATCAATATTGCTTATTCGCTAAAGGTGTTTTTTATTCTTTACCCAAAAACACATGACTTTAATCAAATAGACCGTATTCGTCAAAGCTATATAAAAAACTTTTTAACAAAAAATTAAACCGCCGAAAAAACTGAAAAGCA
>JACEII010000109.1:1109418-1126836 GCA_014332785.1 Antheraea mylitta
TGTGGCTATGATCTTACTAATTACTACAAGCTTAATTTATTTGTAATACACAACTCAGAAGCTGAATTATAAATCATGCCCGGTTTTCCTACCCTTGGGGTTGCTTTTTTCATGTTTACATGTATATGGGATCAACTTCTGGGTATACTCTTTCAAATCAAAGGATAATAATTCAACTCGGACTATTCTATCTAGAGATATGCGCGGTCATAGACATAATCAATGCGTGAATAATCAATCATTCTTGATTTTCATACCCTTAGGGTTGAAATTTTTTTCCCAAATTTAAATGGGACCAACTTTGGAGTATACCCTTTCCAATAAAAAAAGAATTATTAAAATCGGACTATACTGTAAAAAGTTATGCGTGATCATACATAAAAAAAAAAAAAAATATACGCGACGAATTGAGAACCTCCTCCGTTTTTTTCGTCGGTTAAAAATGGTGATCGTTCAGTGGTCGAACGTCTGCTATAAATAAAAAAAATTGACTATTCAAATTTTCAAAAATATTCAGGTTTTTTGAGAGAGAGAAAGAGTGGACAAATATTGTAGATTACTAAAATAAAAATCGTAAAGTATGACAATTGGATTTACAGATCAACTTTTTTTTATAACAATTTGTAAAAATTAAAATAAATCGTTTGACAAACAGCGACGATAAAGACACTGAACTGTTTTATTTTCACCAATTTATATCTCGCGGAATTACTGTTGACCTACGTCCGTACTATTGACTCGTACTAGCGACTGGCTACTATTGACCCGTTCTAAAATATTATTGACTGGAGGTATCAGCTGTTAGTATCTTGATTATTATTGGCTGTCTGTTTTAACTCGACGACTATTGGTTAAGGAACTGGAGATTCTCGCCCGGGTCTTTGGATTATTTACATTTAGAGATAGTTCGTAAGGATATTCAGTTTCTCGATATTCGTGGATTGCTCGATTAAACTATGTGACGTCACTATGTTTTATTGTTCTGTCTATGATTAAAGTCACGTGTTTAGTGAGTTACAGCTAATACCTACATCATCACGCCATGTTATATACGGGGTTAAACATAAATGTATTAAAACTGATTTAGGCTTAGTCAGTTTCTTTTGTGCGTAATCGGAATATGAACGATTCTAGATTAGCTATTCAAAAAGCATGACCTTCGAGCGTAGCTAACAAAATTCGTCGACAGTTGATCGACGATACATTAAACATCTCAAAATATTAGCTAACTAAATGATCCTAGGAAAACTGATATCTGCTGCGTCAGTTTCTTTTGTGCGGTAGTCGATTTTAGCGTTCGAAAAAAAGCATCACAATCAAGCATAGCCAACATAACTCACCTACAATTGATTGGGTATAGCTAACTAAATGATTCTGAGAAAACGTAATATATACTGCTTTTTTTTCTCGAATTGACTACGCTGTTGACCTAGCAAGGTCTTAATAGCCTCACCGTACTACTAATGCGAGCGCTTAAGACACTCAGCCGCATCGCAAAACGTTATGTTTGGTTTGGCTTAAATTCGACGAAATAGCGAAACACGGGTACAGCAGTACATGGCATACATAGGTCGGCAAACCTTACTTCATGATTCCGACATGAGAATTCAAATATGGGACACTGACATCTCAGTTAGACATTCGCAGTATAGAAGATCATTAAGTCCAACCTGCTTTTTCTTTTAATTACTAACTTTTCCAAATATATTAACAACTACACAAATATAAACAAATATTGTAACGGACAAATTATATTATGTACCTTATTCCGATGGAATTAGTTGCACAGTACCTACGCCTTATTTTTTGTCCGCTCTGAAAGTAGCCGTAAGTGCGTGTTTGCGCATAAAGTAGTCATTTAGTGCAATTATATTCAGAGCGGTCAAAAAGTTTGGCGAGGACAAAAATGTATTTGGCATTGAGTTACCATTCTATTTGAGATTATCTATCTAATACCTTTAAACAAGCAATTCTTATATATTTTTATATTGTTATATATTCAGGACTTCGGCCTCGGCGCCAGCTTCAGGGATAAAAGATCGATCTAGCTAGATTTCATTCATAGATTTTTTTTTATTTGTGACAAAAGAGATATCTTTTTTTAATATATATATATATTTTTACAAAAACTGCTTATTTTGTGAGGCAAACTCAAGTTTTTATTTTAATTTGAAAATATCTTTTTAAAGAACCGAGCTAGACTCTGTCATCCAAATACTGGTTCTCTATAGGCTATAGTAACCTGTAACCATCATGTGAATAAAATGTTCTAGCGTTTGTCACGTCGTCTACCCTTCCATTAAGTATAATTAAATTGACACATACTGATACATTTATACCCATCCCATATAAATCGATAGCGTGATGATTTTCATACATATTTATTAAAATATTATAGGCCTTTTTAAAATATATAAACTATAAATATTAAAACGGACGAAAACACTTTATAAAATACTTCACTGAATGACTATAAAATTACAATAAATATATTAAAAAATTGAACAATATCGTAAATGCTCTGTACAAATATAAATTAAAATATACGAACAATTCGCCCTATGATTCACTAATAAATATTAAAATATTTATTTACAACTAAACATACTGTAATAACTTTAATTTGTACTATGGTACCAAGTTAGGCATCTATATTTACTATGTGATATTAATCTACAAAGCTATATATAATATAATAGTTCTACAGTGTTGATAAACATAGTAAGAGATATCATTATACGTCGTAATATACATGAGCAGAGCGATCCAAAAATGATATTTGCAAAGTAAATCAACCATTGGCGATTCTTTACCAAGGCCTGGATGTGATTGGTATAGTCCGCGTTAAACATTTTGGCCGCTCTGAATATAGCGTTGAGTCTTGCGTCAAACTTTTAAGCCGCTCAGAATATAGCGTTAAGTCTTGCGTCAAACTTTTAAGCCGCTCTGAATATAGCGTTGAGTCTTGCGTCAAACTTTTAAGCCGCTCTGAATATAACGTTGAGCCATGAGTCTTAACATAAAATATTTATATAATACAAAAGCTGATCTGAATGCGTTTGTACTACAGATAGCTTTGACTCTGATATACGTCAATAAGTGAGAATCGCATCTAAACTGTTAAATATCGATATCGTCACATATGGTAAACACGCTAAATCTTGCCTCTCAAGTGCACCTACCGGAATACACTAACAGATCCTTGGTAACAGATTTTGAATTTTGAGTGAGGTAGCTAACGAGCGGTGGACTTAGAAAAGCTCTCTATGCTATGGTTTCACCGCGAGGTATTCTTTCGCAGGAATCTCCGACACAGTTGTAAGGATTCTAACCTACCGCGTGGATGTAATAGGGACGAGGTACGAGCGCGAGGGTACGCCGCTCCGCCTTCACCTCTACCTCGTCTCTCTGACACCTATATTTATGTTCTGCGCATATACGTCAGAGCGGTCAAATTTGACGCCGGCTATGCATGATTAAAATTTTGCTATCTTGACGCCAATATTAGGCACCTGTTTAGGGTGTCTAAAGCAATACGCTCAATTCTTTATGTCGCCTTATAGCGAGTTTTATAACGTTTTCCGAGTTTAACAAATTTCATATTATATACTAAGAACTAGGGAACCATACTCGTTTGTGTCTAGAAAATTGATACAAGTGGTAAAATCTTATGACTTTTAACAAGCGATTCATGTAATATATAAATTTATTTCGTGTACCTGGAAAATGAGTCTAACGATTTGGATCAGTTTTTTTATTTAGATTAGGGTTTGTTTTTTAAGTTTATCTATATATTTGGCATCGCAGAATAAGCATAATTTTACATAAAAAAATATAGCGCCATCTCGTAAATTTTTGTGGTACTTGTATTATTTATAAAGTTAACCTGATAATACTTCAAAATTCTGTAGGATGGCGCTGTGTAACGTTATCAGCAAATTAATATGTTTTGCTTACATCTAACAATGCAATTATGGTGTTAACCAACCAAACGAAGTTAGCTCCGATTTTTTTTTTATTAAAGGACAAAAAACTTTAAATGGTAAATTTTACTTAAATATTTATTGAATTAAAATTACGCCATTCAGCCTTTTTAGCTCAATGGTCAGAAAAGCGTGAGAAAGGTTTTTAGTTTTTCCATTTTAGTATTAAACCATTTGTCTAACCCATACAATGACATTGTAATAAAAAAGCTGTAAATACGATATAAGGGTTTCGACAGCGCCTTGTTAAAACTTGGCTAACGAGCTTATTTATGACGGCTACTCCGCCAATCCGCCCGTATTTAAGCAACATATAACTATTTCTTTTTCACCATCGATATTGAGGATACGCCATCTTACTTCCACATTTTATTTAAGGCAGTGGAGCGTTACCATATTACTTAACTTATGTGTGCGTTATCGTGCCATTTGTTTTGTCAAACTATTATGTAGGTGACGTATCTACAGCTTTTTAGTTATAGTATCATCGAATTTATATCAGAAATGGGAACTTGTGAAACCTTCTTGTGGAACTATTGTTTGTGAGAAGAATCTAGAATATACATTTCTCGACGTTTGAGAAAATTACCATATTAAGATATAGTACACATAGACACATACTATTATAATATTGCTTACAATATATGGAATATAGTAAATAGCTATTATTTATTAATAATATTTATGCGTATTTCTTACAGTAATAAATTAGTAATATTATTTATTCGACATAATTAAAAACACACACAATCAAAGAAGTAATCTTATTGAGGTTATAGTTTGTTTATTTTACGATGTCTGTGCACTTATTAGCACGTATTAGATAATTATTGGTCAGTTTTTGCAAATACAGTTTAGATATTTATAGATTTCTATTTACGCCATTGACATATAAAAACCCAAGACTCATAGTATTGTACAAAAGTAGCATTCAAGACCGAACGCAAAACCTCTCAAAATACATACGAGATGTTATACGATAAACTTATGATTTTGCAAATTCAACATTAGCAAAATTATTTAAAGTTGTTTTTCCAGACACGCAAGCGACGCAAGACTATTTGAAATGAGTGCATAATGCAAAAAAGTTAAATACGTATAAATACTTGCTTTAAAAAGATTACGTTTTAAATGCACCGTGTTTGCTGAATGTTCAACATTTTGCTCTTTTGTCTCGCTTTGGTTAGGTTAGGTTAGACTTGCGAAAAAAGGATAACGCGAACTTGCCTCCGACGAGCGCGGCGCATTCACTACGAAACCTTTTTAAAGAAAGTATTTAATACGTATTCAACTTCTTTTTAATAACATCGTGTGTGTGCATTTTGGATTTTTGTATATCAATGATTAAACATACATTTTTCACATATTTATCTGTATTGTGTCAACATCGGGCATTGTTAATTGTACAAACAGACCTCAATTATTATTATTTCTTCTTTTGTCAATACAAATTATCACAACAATATACAATAAAAACCGTCTATTTTTAATATATGTATTAGAAATATATAACACACTCAAATCTGTTTGTAATAAATAATTGGTCTCTACATATTCTTAAGTTATACCTAATTATGTCTGTGTATAATAAATTATTCGATAAGAGTTCAATTCCATTGGGAAGTTTGTGTTTTTTTTTTAGTAATTAAAATCTCACTAATATCGTAAGTATCACCCGCCCTAAGAACTATGTATAATATATCTATTTTCTATTGCCTTATTCCAATTAGAAACTATTTTCCACTCGCGTCTGAGTTTACTAAATATTGTAATGTTTTTTTGTTCTATCGAACTGACTACGCTGTTTACCTATGAAGGTCTTAACAGCTTCACAGAAAAGGCATTCAGCCGATTTTATTTGACAACTAGTTCAATGCACGGTACACCTCGGCTTGGGCTGTTGCCTGATATGTGCAATTTGCGACCTATCTGAGCTAACCTAAGCTACATATATGAGTTGTTGAAACATATATGTGTACCAAGCGTACATACCTCAACAACTCTTATATATATTTCGTATCGGATGATTCTCTAAAGTAATTCAGTTCGATAAGGGAAAGAAATAAAACCCTTCCACTTTTATGTGTAAGCGTGTATCGTGCACGTGTGTGGAGGTGATATGTGTAATATTGTCGTAGTGATGTAAGATGTTATGGTCCTGTATCGCGCGAGCAGCGCACTCAAGTGTTCCATGCCGATGAAAGGGTACCTAGGTCTGAGCCGCTGCCGAAATATTGTGATATTTTCTAGAACTAGTACATTACAAATTCTGTGCAATATATCATCATCACTACACAGTATAAAGTATAAAACATTGTCATATGAAATGTGAAATAACAAACATGACTTAAAAATATATTGAAGGATAGTTCTCAATAATTGAGTACGTTTACAAAAAAAAAGTTAAGTATTTCGCCGAGTTCATAAAAATATATCAATAACAATAAACGTATTCAAAAACGCATATAAAACCTTCTTTCGTTATACCTATGTTCTAAAAGTAATAAATAATCTTATGCATACGTTCCTAATGTTTTTAGAAGTTATATATATTTGGTATACTCAATTAAAAATATAAACCGAATAAAGATGGCTGACACCAATTATTAATACACTAGCCTCTACCCGCGACTTCGTTCGCGTTCTCAAAAGGAAAAAACATCCCGACTTTGAAACATTTTTCATCTGTACTCCGCTCCTATTGGTCTCAGCGTAGTGATATATAGCCTATAACCATTTTCGATGATAACACTGAAAGAATTATTCAAATCGGACCAGTAGTTCCTGAGATTACCCCCTACAACTTTACAACATCACAAACTCACAAACTTTACCTCTTTATAATATTAGTATAGTTAAATACTTCAAAGTGATGTGGAAGAGAAAAAATCAAAACTGTCAATGTAATATCATTATAACAGAAGACGCGAGTGAAAGCTAGTATCGAGTGCAATGGTTATTCCTAGTTATACATTCAAACATCATAATCGACATATAAAGATATTTTTAAATATATAATAACTCAAAAAACCGTCATACCAAGCGAGGCCAATGTATAACATGGAATTAAACAAGTGAGATTACAATATATAAAAATACAAAGAAGCTATTTTTTACATATAATAAATGAATTCATCGTTCGACCAATTTAATGACAGATCGATGCGTCATATTTTCTATATTGAATTCATCTTCTGACCAGTTTTATAATATAGATTTATCATACTTCCTCCCACGATGAATTCATCGTTCGACCAATTTAATGACATATCTGTTAGTCATATTTTCTATATTCAATTCATCTTCTGATCAGTTTTATAATATAGATTTATCATACTTCCTCCCACGATGAATTCTTCGTTCGACCAATTTAATGACATATCAGTTAGTCATATTTTCTATATTCAATTCATCTTCTGACCAGTTTTATAATAAAGTTATTTATCATACTTCCCATGATGAATTCATCGCTTGACCAATGTAATGACTGATCTATGCGTCATATTTTCTTATTTATTTCATCTTTCGACCAGTCTAATAATATAGTTATTTATCATACTTTCTATGATTAATTTATAATTTAACACAACATTTTAATACACATACATTTACTACATTCATAATAATTATTGAGGTAATTATGTTTATTGCTTATTAGGTCAGATTAAAATATATCCCTTCATATCCTCATCCCAAGCTTCCAACAATTATCTGAGTGTTGATATCTCATCTAGACATATCATTCCTAATACCATCCACAGCATCTTTAGTCTTTTTTTTTACTGTCTCCATCCATTTTCATACAATTGCCGTTCATTTTTACGTCAATACCACGATAAGCTGTATTCCTTTAACTTCTCCACGACTATTGGTATTTTCAAGATTCCTCTAATTAACTATTCTTATCCATTCTAGTTACACCAAATATCGATCTCAGCATCTCTGCTATTGTTCTCTCATTAAAAAATCAAAAATATTTAAAAAGTTTTACTTCAATCGTGTGAAACGGTTACACGCACTCAGTTTTTTTTTCAGTATAGTTAACTTTAATATTTCAAATTTATCCTACAAGAGTGAGTAAGGACAAAAGGATTTTGGAAAATATCTTAAAGTAATGAAGTTACATTAAATCTTTACATACTATGTCATATTTAGTGCCATTTGTAATTAGTCATAGTAACAATTCCTATCATAATTGTATTAGGAATCCTGATGTCATTGTCCTAAACTCGATAAAATTTTCAATATATCGAAAAACCTCCTTTCATTAACAAATCATTTGTAATTTCTAAACCCTTTTATCGATATATCGATTTTACCTAAAATTATATCGATACACGTAATTTCCTTTATACAAACGTGACCGTTTTAATCGTCAGTATCGGTGTTATTTACTGTGAGGTCTAAGTATATTATACCCTTAGCCTCATAAATATACAGAGATATTTTCAACATTTCCAACATTTGTACCAGTTTTGGGCAGTGGGACACAGATGGTCACTCCAAGGGCCCAAACAAATGTACCTTTTATTAGTGCCAAGTTTTTTTTGGCTCTAATTTAATGCTGTCTTTATATTTCCACATAATCTTCCAGAAAAAATCGGCATCGCACCCCCAATTTCCCGATTATTTAGGTGTTAATCTTTTTGGTTACGTAGTTACCAAAAGACCGCAGTGGGTTGTCCCGCCTATTAATAACAAGTTGTTACTTTGGCATTTAATATTTCCTTCATATTTGCACACATTTCCAGAGAAAACATCGGTTTCACATCCTCAATTCACCGATTTCATTGTCCTAATCCTGAATTTGTCCATGTACTTACCAAAAACCGCAGTGGTTTGACCCATATTTAAGCCTTTCTGTTTAGCGTCACCCTATTGATCCGAAGATCAATAACATTACTAGAATGTATTCTTGCAAAATTATTTTTGAAATACTAGATAGGTTAAAAATCGTGGGTTACCAGTCGCTTGCCCGTTATTGGCACTCGGACTTGCACAGTAATCGGTGCTCCCGCGAAACTAGACTGTTTCTGGTGTATAGTCTTGAAAATTGGTGAATTTTAAGGAAGTGACGGTGAAGAATTTGTAGTCTCTACTTAAGTGACTCTTCACCACGATTATTATCTACTTCCAGCCAATTTAAAAGCACAGTCCACTGCCTAGAATACCTAGACCTGTGTGGATGTGGTATTAGCCACACCACAAGGTGAATAGCATATTTAATGTGCATTTATATAAAACGAGTCGATTTTAAAATGTCCGTATAGTTGAGTGGTTGAATCCACGTATAAGGGGCCATTCAAGAGTTACGTAAGCACTGTTGGGGGGAGAGGAGGTCCTTGATATGCTTTTATTTTTGATGACATAGAGGTTAGGAGGTTTGGAAAGTGAATACGTCAGAAATATTTCTTTATTAAACCGGAACAGATTTAGATAAATGTCTACATAAATATGGGGGGATAAGAGCATTGCTTACTTTTGCTGACCAGGGGGGAGAGGGCGGTCAGATATTACAAAAGTTCTGCCTACGTAATACTTGCATGGCTCCTAAAGCACAAATCATTCTCATTAATGTAAGCGTACCTATATAAATACAATATCAACTATCATCGATCAAAACTCCCTTTGATGATGATTAGTGAAATACAATGTTAAAAAAATATATAGACATATAGTTATCAAAATAGAGTAGCACAAATAAATATTCCCAATATATATCGATAAAAAAAAATCTCTCGAATAAAAGTCACATAACATGTTTCACTTTATCACAAACTGTTTAGGTGAAAATGCGGAGACAACGCTTGACAGTTATTTAATGTCAATGATCTCCTCCGCATTCTGTAAAAAAAAAACCATTAGTTCTTTCTCTGTTTTATGTCTTCAGCCTTTAATTATTTGACTTATCACCATGAAACTTTACAAATATAGGATATATTCAAGAGTACAGGAAAGGACATAAGAGTACTTTTTACCCTAAAAAAACATGAATATAGATCACACGCGGTAGAAGTGACCCCTTCAAAAAGAAGGGCGTATGTCTCATTGTTCTCCAAGCCCGAAGGCAAGCGATACACTGCTTCCATTGTACTCGACACAGTATTTAGTCCCACCACTGCAACGTCACACATAAATGTTCCGGGACAGAATTTCAAAGCCCTCCAATAAGAGATATTATTTCATTGAGTACTATGTCTATAGGAGAGGAGTAAACTACACGAACACGAGCGAAACTCTCGAGTGATTCTTTGCTTTACGTTAAGGCACTAGTAACCTGTAGGTGGTAGAGCCAAGCTGAAGCTATTACTGGTTTCAGCATGAATGGGTCGGCTCGTTCGGTATAATACCACCCTCTCACGGAAAACCGACGTGAAATAACAGTGCTTGCATTGTTTTGTTTCGTTCGGTGAGTGAGAGCGCCGGAGTTCCAGCCACCTTCCACTTTCCTCCCTTTCCTTCCCTTACCCCCTCCCCTCTCCATATACAGGTTGGCAACGCTCTTGCGACTGCCCTGGTGTTGCTAGCTCGTTTGCCTCCTTTGATTTTAAAAAACCTCCTCGTTTTTCGTAGTCGATTGAAAAAGAGCTGTCAACAGTTTATATAACACATATTCCACTTCACTTAATATATAGAGTAACTTTATAGTTCAAAAAACAACTTACTTCGTCATCCTGCTATATATCCTGACTAGAGCAATATATAGTGGACTGTCGGTGGACGCCTGGAAAAAAAATGATGGAATTATTAAGTAAGAGACTCGGCAGGGCGTTGCACATTTCTCGATATCTATACTAATATTATAAAGAGGTAAAGTTTGTGAGTTTGTGACATTGTGAATTGTGACATTGTGAATTGTGAATTGTGACGTTGTAGGGGGTAATCTCAGTAACTACTGGTCCGATTTGAATAATTCTTTCAGTGTTATATAGCTCATTCATCGAGAATAGTTATAGGCTATATATCATCACGTTAAGACCAATAGGAGCGGATCACAGATGAAAAATGTTTTAAAATCGGGATGTTTTTTCCTTTTTGAGAACGCGAACGCAGTCGCGGGCGGAGGCTAATCTCTTATATAGCACCTCAGATGAAGATTTCTATATATCAGATGACCGGTTGAATACTCGCAATTTTCAAGGACGTATTATGATGTGCTATGGCATGGTCACATTTAACTTATAACATAATAATATCAAAACAAATACTAATAAACAACAAAGAGAATCCTAGTTAACGTTAATTCTAAAACTTTTAAAAGTATGGAGACAAACCTAATGAACCTATATTGAATGACAGGTGACAAAATCTGCGAGAGATAACCCGAAGTTATCAACCTTTGATATTCGTACAGACAATCATCACTTCTTTTGTTCATACTTCGAAAAATTATCATTTGTTGGTTGGTCTTTAACCACAACTTCTTTCTGATAAACCGACAAAATCCCTCCAAATGAAAACTTTACCAAAAAGTGTTATTTAGTTTAGAAGAAGTAAGGTCTAAAGAGAGATTTGAATAACGAGTGTGTTTATCGATAAAGTAGGTGTGAGAGAACGCACCAGAGACGGAGTATCTGTGTGGGTCGTGGGGGTCCGGCTGGTAGGGGTGCGGGTCGGGGTCCGGCGGAGGCGCGCGGGTCAGAGCCTCGTCACCCCCCGGCAGGCACGTCTCCACCATCGCCTCAAGGCAGTTCACGAACAGCTCGCTGCTCTCCGCCGTGCACTGGTTCTGCGCAACCACACCTCAACTACCCCACTGTTGGGCCACATGCATCCTCCCACATCACGGTACGAACAATTATATTATAACGAAAATAAATAGTGCGTAAAAGACGCGAAAGAAGTGAAACTTGGTAATGTGGAAATAAAAATAGGAAGGGGTAGAAATTGATTTTTAATGAAATTATATTGTTTCTTTCAGATGAACTTCATTAACATTGCTTACAATTCACAATTGATCGCATCTTTTACTTGTCATTTTCCAGTGGAGAAATATTCAAATCAATAACATTTACAATGGGATTACGATAACTATAATCCAGTCAGTTTAGACATTTGCAGCTACCTAAATTCCCACCAAGATGAAAATCAGTAAGATTGTTTAAAATAGGATAAAAAATAAAATTTGAAAGTTCCCCATCTTTTCCCTGTATGGACAGAGATACATTTTTCTGCGATACGATGGTACTACGAGAACATTCCTCAGGTTCAAGTTTCCTCACGATGTTATCCTTCACCATCAGCTGACAGTGTTACCAGTTTCAATGAAGAAATTTATGCGGATTCCGAAAATCCATTGATACACGACGGAATTTAAACCTGACGGCACTGAATCGATACTACAGCGGTCGAAACATTCGGCGACCATGATTTTTCTATATGTACAGATTTGTATGCACTTTTAAATGCTTAGTATGGTTGTATAATGCATTATGAACGGTGTTGAGCAAAATGCAATCAAATTAATGATAAAAGATTATGATTACATTTTGTAATCTTCAATCATGATTACAGATTAACTTAAATAATCAGAAAAGTTATGACACAAGAGATTAATAGTTATTAATCAGTAATCATATCTTGATTTCTTTTTTTGATTAATATCATAATATTAATTTAGAAATAAGACATAGTTTTATAGTGTAAATCAACTTCATTGTTATTCAACCTTTGTCATCAATTAAAATTTAACCCAATTATAAAAGATTAATTATTACAATCAATGAATACACTATATAATTACACTTTCAGGTATGTTTGAAATTATTAATAAGCGAGTACGGTAGCGTTACGGGATGGATAGCGATGTAAACAAGTAGTAAAATATTGAATACAAATAATCATATAATCTTGATTACTCATTGATTTAATCACGACTAATGATTACACAACAATCATGATTAAATGTAATCTTGACTAAATGTAATTCAGATTGATGTAATCATGATTACTTTCAATCAGATTCATAGTCTAATTACCAAAGTAATCAATTACGTCCATGTATAGTTGTGAACACACGATTTCTTTCGTTATTTATTGTATAATTAGACGAGATTAAACAATAACAAACTATGGAGTGTAAAATTATAATTAAATTTAAAAAAACTAAATATTTATGAACATGATCCGTCGGGCCCACTAGTTTTTAATATTATTTAAATTTGAGTACCTTAGTGAAGGGTCCCGCGAACCGCCAGAGTCCTCCGAAGCCACAACTCTGCATGTAATGAAGCTGCTGTTGGCTAGCTTCTTCCGAAGCTATCATGTTCTACGAAAAAACAATCTTTGTCGATTCGTTGGTCTATATATAAAACAATCCAGTGTCATGATTGTTCTCCATGATAAACTCCGAAACTATTAACTTATCTTCATGAAAGTTGGCATTTATATATAACTTAGTCCAAATTGAGAGATAGAATAATTTATATTTCGATTAATGGCCTCAATATTTTTTTAATTACATATTAAATGATTATCAGTGTTGATTATTGTTATTAATTGTAAGTTCCATCCGTCTCGGAGAGATGGCGCTTTAAATTAGTTTATTGATAGAGAACTGTAGGACCGACTGTTCTAGATATTTCATAGATGATACTACGTTATAATTTTTTTTTTCTACTCTAATTTATTTTATGGTAAACGTGTTATGTTAATATATAAACGAGTCACAGCAACACGTGGCCGGGTCAGCTAGTATATACTATATGTGTGTATTTAGATTAATAATTATTCCATATGTGTATGTGACTGAGCTCGTCTAAAACTGTTGGACAGATTTTTATATGAATATGAATTTTTTTGTTCGTTTTCAGGTACAAAAAATTATTAAGTAGTTCATGCTATCAAAAGTCATTGTAATTTTATTGACGACGCGATTTAAGTAGGAGAGAAATGTAGATAGATGCAATTGATACGTTCAGATGATTTTATTAGTTAATTTTTTTTACCTTAGGCTTCATTCAGACTGTGTCGTGGGCACAGCTAGTCAATAGTAAGAAGTGGAATAGATGCGTTCACCTGTATGATGCTTTGGACAGCGCTGAGGATGACCTGGTCGTGGCAGTGCATCAGCACGTGGTTGATCTTCATGTCGAGAAGGCTGTGACTATGGTGGAACACAATAAGCAGTATAACAGTACTGAACGAGAAACTACTAATGTGATATTTCTCAAAGCAATATCCTTCATTGTACATTTACATACGACGCTATACGAACCAAATACATGGTTAAAATGAGTTCCTAAGTTTTCTTTTTCACTTTATTTTTGGCAACCAATCTTTCAGATTATTACTGCCATTGTCGTGTAGTTAATAATATTATAAGCATCGTGTGATTATTTTAATGTTACAACAAGATGGTGGCTCCCTTGTTAGGGACCTTACAGGGAGTTTTTTTGGAATCTCTGAATTTCATGCTCCGTGGTATTATTTTCCATTCACTTCACTTATGCACAATAATCGAACTATATTACGTAAAACACCACCGAATTTACAAAATATAGAGTCAAATACCACAAGATTATGAATGAAATATAAAATCCACTAACTAAGTCACTAAGTTATTCGTATATTTCTATAGTATAGTGTAGGGCTCTTAGCCATATACAGCTCTTTGGATGTGTAGAATTTTTAGCTCCATATGCAAATATAAATATTTATTCTATAAAAAAAAAATCATTTAAATATTGCTCTGAATCGATTAATGATGATTAGGCACCATTTCTATGCCTTATTGTATTGCTACTATGATATCTTGCATACTGTTTGTTATTGAAGTTCAAGTCCGTAGTCCGGTGAAGCTGTTAAGACCTTACTAGGTCAATAGCGTAATCAGTTCAAGAAAAAAAAAGAAAAAAGTTTAAGTTAATATTATAAGTGAATGTTTAACAGTTTTAATTTTTTACTTAAATAATAACTCATTATCTAATTATATGGTATATAGATACATTGGGGAAGCCACTATTGACCTGCGATACGGCGCTATTGGTACTATATCGTTGGTGTTACTAATGACCTAAACGCTATTGGGTGAAGTTATCGCTTCTTTATTATTTACCCCAGTGTGAGACGCTTATTGGTTGAGGGTATCGGCTAATTTTGTATCTTGATACCTTAAAAGGCGACCGACTACTAGATTCTGGGCATACTCGCTCAGACGGATAGTTACACCCACGGATAATTCGTCCTAACTATAGTCAGACACAAAAAGTGGTAGCCGATCTATAGTAATAGTACGTATAGTATGGGGGGGGGGGGGTGCTGGTGGTACTCGAGTTCCCAGAAAGTGTACCTCTCATTCCCAGGAACCAAATAAAAAACCATTTAAATTTGTGTGTCTCCAAAAAACTAGGTTACTTATTGAGTCGTTGCTGATTACTTACATAACTGGAAACACTTTTGGAAACACAACCGATCCTTCGGCCAAATACTGATACAATATTCTTATCTCGTTCTCATCTGAAAAGAACAATTATTAATATTTAATCTATACATAAGATATAATATAATAAGACTATAAATCTAACGTGTCTGTACATTTTAGACTTATGTGAAAAAAAAATGTTGCATATGTTTTTTATAAGGGGCTTTTCAAGTATTACGCAAGCAAAATTTTAGTAATTTCTGGCCACTTCCTTCTCCCTGGTCAGCAAAATTAAGCAATATTCTTAACCCTCCCCCGACGATTACGTAAACATTTATATAAGTATATTCAAATCTGTTCTAATCCAGTAAATAAATATTGCTGATGTAATCACGATCCAGACGCCCCAACCCGTATGCCATAAAAAATAAGCATTATGTAATACTTGAATGACTACTAAGTAATAAAAATTGAGCGTGACTGCGTGAGCGTGACGTCTGGCAGATGTGTAACATAGAAATTGTTTTGTATACGTTATATGCGTAAAAGAACAGATTACGACAGGAATCGGCTATGGCATATTAAAAAGATAAAGCATTACGAAGGTGTAGTGCAAAGTTCGTGTTTTGCGTCGCCACGCCAACAACAATTAGGTTTACCCTCCGCCTATAGAAATATTTCATAGGCACGGGTAAACCTGATTGTTGGCGTGGCGACGCGATGCAATGCACAAACGACTGTGTGCAACCAATCTTGATGCACTGAGCTCGCATACCTATAATGTAATTTGAGAATTCGAGAATTGAGAATCGTTCGATTCGAACAATTTCGATGATTCACATCTGCCAGGCGTCCCGTGACGGCTCACTTATTTTTCACAAAATTCAAAAAAGTACAGAAACGTCAGGTCTACATTCTTATCATATGCATAGATTAGCTTAGGTAGTTTAGGTAAGATTCGCATTGTTGCACTCAAGGCAACAGGCCGAGTCTGGTCCAGCCACTTTGGCATCCTTGAGTTGATTGCCAAAAGGCTGAGCGCTATAAATGCTAGCTCCGTTTGTCTGGTAAAGCTGTAAAGGTAATTAGCGTTAGCCAGTTATAAATAAAAATACCTGTGGTATACTTCACTAAAGTGGCGAGAACCGTCAGCACGAGGGCTTGAGTAGTGAAGTCGGAGAGTACGGACGGGTCTAGGAGACAGTTGCTCTCAGGTGTCGAACTGTCCTTTTCCGTAGAATTCTGAAAGATATAGACATAGGTATGTCCAGACTTGTTGTATCACCATCTCATATGGAGATAGAGGTTTTTCCAGAATTATTATATCACCATATAATATGGAGATAGGTCTTTCCAAACCTATCATCATCTCATACCGAGATGGAGTCTTTTCAGATTTATTGTATCACCATTTCATATGGAAATAGGTTTGTCCAGGCTTGCTATATCACAATCTCGGATCAAATAACACCAGATGTGATCATAAAAAATACAAAACTTAAGAACAACAAGATTTTAACTTCGTTCTCGGTGTACGATATTTGAAAAACATAGAAAAACACGTTATATAAACGTTCATAATTGGATTTAGCTCATTTTGATTTGACGACTCAGTTGTATATTGCTAATTGTTGTTGCGAAGACACTTTATTTAGCAGTCGGCAGTCGAAGTAATGAATTTTAAAAAAAGTCAACGGTCTGACCGTTAAGAACCATGTAACCCTACGGATTGGATCCCTATGGATGTGCCCTATTACATTGTCGTTTAGTATACATCTATACGGGATTGAAAAAAAATTAAATACCTTAATACACATCCCGGTGCAGTCACTGTCCCCGGATTTACTGGAGGCCGGTCTTTCTACAACATCGTCTAGGTTTCCGGGTGAGCCGCGACCTTCCGCGCCCAACGCCTGCGACACGAACATAACCTCAAAATAGCTTAGCTCATATAGGTAGAAACAAATTATTACTTTGAATAGGACATTAAAAAAAATAGCGTAAGTTGCTAACCCAATTTATCTTAATCTATACTATAATAAAACTGTAACAAGTCGAAATCTGTACATTAAA
>JACEII010000109.1:1131836-1143678 GCA_014332785.1 Antheraea mylitta
ATAACCAATTTGGTGCAAACGAAGTTGCACGGGTCAGCTAGTTGTAATTAAAATTTCTACTACATTTTTTTTTTTCGAACTGACTATCGACCCAGCAAGATCTTAACAGCTTCACCGGACTACCATTTCTAGGATTTCTACTAAATATTTCGAAGACAATTCATACGTTTATTCATAGTCAGCGATGAAGGAGTGAACAGTCCTTGAGTGCACTGCTTGCGCGATACAGTGACACAAAATCTTACATCACTGCAACAACACGACACTATGACCCCGACACACGTGCACGCTTACACAAAAAAGTGAAAGGGTTTTATTTTTTCCCCTTATCGAACTGAAATAGTTTAGAATTTTTTTCGATAAGAAATATATGTAAGAGTTGTTGAGATATGTAAGCTTGGTACACATATATGTTTCAACAACTCATACATATATGAATAGTTAGCTAGGATAGCTCAGATAGGTCGCGATTTGCATGTAACAGGTAACAGCCAAACCGAGGTGTGCCGTGCACCCTTGAACTAGTTGCCCAAATAAAATCGGCTGAGTACCTTAAGCGCTCGCCTTAGTAGTCCGGTGAAGGTGTAAAGGCCTTGCAAGGCCAATAGCGTAGTCAGTTCATAAAAAATCGATTAAAAATCTAAAGTATAATAAGTAAACAAAGGCACGAAATAGAGCAGACGTTGTGTCTCGAGATTAACTTAAGAAAACATTGCTTTCCTATAAGAATTTTAGCTTGCAACAAATTATCGACGTTAGAGTAACTTACGTTCAAACCGTTGTCTGCATCACCGACATCATGTCGGGCAGCGTCTCCCGTGTAACCGTGCTGCATACTGTGTGCCCTGCCCTCACTATCCTGTTCCATTCAATATTTACACATTATGAATCAATAGTGACGATGAGTATTATATTTTATAGCAGAAATAATACACTGTGTGATCTTGAAATATGGATTTTTTTTTTAACCGTAAATGTATTTCTTCGGGTAAAGTTAGTGTTATGAATTTTTAAATTTAACTAGCGGATGTGGTGAAGCTTTTCCCGCCATGATAATAAAAAAAACCTTGACAAATTATATAAATCAAATCAAAGTAAAAAAAAATTATTCAGTTTAGGCCCTAATAAGGATAATCGTCGAGAAGAACTGCTACAAACTCGATCGGGTACTTTTCATTAACATATATTTCCAATACATCATACAATCCCTTTTAATGGATGCACAGAGAGGAGTCAATTGCATACATCACCATCGTTCACATACTGATCCACTCTATAATACCCTTTTTGACACTTAAACCCACTTGACATGCCGCTTAAAATTACTGTCCGGCAAATCAGTTACATGTTTTGGGACTTTATTGTAGAAACTAACACTATTACCTAAAAAATTTTACTGGTTTTGCTAAGTCTGAAACATGGGACGAGCAGTTTATTACAATTTCTAGTATTTACATTATGCCGATCTTTTACTAAATGCAGGTTTTCATAGTTTTTATGGATATACATTAAATTATCAAGAATAAATTGGGAGGGTAGAGTTAAGATACTGAATTTCTGGAACTTTTATAATGATTAGCAAGGTCCTATATTATATATTCCTAAATTTTCCTCAATAACCACTTTTTTTTTTTTCGAAATGACTACGCTATTGACCCAGCAAGGTCCTAACAGCTTCACCGGACTACGTTCAAAAATCACTTTATCCATTGGTAAGCGCAGGGGAATCCGTTTAGTAGCTTTTGAGTTTATCGCGAACAGACAAACAGACAGACAGACGTGGTAGATGACTTATAATTTGTAGTGATGCGTAGCGCACTCGCGGTGTCCGTTATAGAAGTTACGTCGCTTATTTTTGAAAATTGCTTTACCTCTATTATTTATAAGTCTACTGCAAAGTTCTATCCGTCTTTCGGATAACATAAAACATATTTTTTGATGTGAAACATCTATAGGCGGAGAGTAGGCATGATTGTTGTCGTGGCGACGTACAACACAAACTTTACACTATTAAAGAACTACTCAAAAACATATGCAACCCTGTCTGTATAAACATAAGATTTTGTCGGCCACTCGTTCTCCAAGAATTCGTGGTACGCGCCGACTTAAAATTACTGAGGTATACTTACTTACATTAGTTTAAGAACTTAGTTTACTTTACTTAGTTAGTTTACTTTATTCATCATAAAGTAAAAGGTTTATTATTTTTTGCTTTTCAGTTCTTTCGGCGGTTTAATTTTTTGTTAAAAAGTTTTTTATGCATATAACTTATACAAGAGAATTTCGATGTTTCACATCTGCCAGACGTCCCGTAACGGCTCGATTTTTTTTCTTACCGTGAATAAACTTTAAGCAACTAAAATAACCATTAGTCTTTTTTTTTACTATAAAGTAATATATCACCAACTCTGAGTTTGTCATTTGTTTTACGGTTTGAAATCCATTGCAGTTCAAATGTTGCACATATTACATACAAGTACTTTATAATATTTTTTAGCTCTATGAAAGTGTCAACGGAATACCATTGTAAATAATAATTTTCTCTAAAAAATATTTCAAGATCACACAATATAGACATTAGAACGATAAAAAAGAGGAAAACTGGGTGTAAAAATCATATCGCTAAGGGTATTGGAGGATTTACAGGGGTCCAATCCATTTAATAACAAAAAGTACTATTGTTTCCAAAGCGTCTATTGAAATGTGTATCTTAAAAGTTACTAAAAAGCTTTTCATTTTGGTCAAATCTATAGGTTAAGCCATAAGCGATATTTAATCTGTGTTCTGTTTTTCAAAGGGGTTGCTGTGTTTACATTTCATTACAGTGCCAGTGTTGCCAGTATGCACTAGTGTATCTCCATAGATTTACAATCGATAAAACTATGTTAATATGTTGATACTTAATTAATAAAATAGCCGAAGTGTTAATATGAACTGAAGTTGCATACGAGACATAAAACAAGATGGCGGTTTGACAATTATCTCATTATTTGATATGTATATTACATATTACTGTATATTTTTGACAGAACGTACTTTTTAGAGCTTTACAGCCTCACTGATTAATTAGAGTGTTTTACATTTAAGTACAAAATTATAACACAAATTCATTTTAATATTCCAATAACATTTAATTCAGCGTTCTTGAAGAAAATTCAAGTAATGGTAATTAATTTTTTCACATCGAAATATTGGATGTTATGTTATAGATTCTGTATACTGCAGTTTTTTTTTATGTCGTTACCCTGGGTGGTCTAATGGTGTCTTTTGAAGTGGGCATAGAGAACGATCTTTGAGTTTTGAAAAGCGTTCTAGCTGATGACTGTCGACAGAAAGTGAAGCGATGCGAAAGCAACTAAGTAAAACGGGAGGAATGACATAAGAAACGTTGTTCGTTATTTTTTTTAAGTTTTTGTAACGAAATCGCGACATTATTTTGTTGTTTATTGTCGAAAATAACGAATAACGTTTTGCCAGTATGTTAAAAAAAACAAATATATTTCAATTTACAAAAAATATATACATATATACGAATAAACAAATACATATGTACGTATATAGCGTTGCGGGGTGAAAATATTGAATTTATACAAACGATAGAATAAATTAACCGATTCCAATAACCGATGCGTGGAAAAAAAATACACAACATATAGTTAAATTGTTTGACGGATGACATGATACTGAGGAATATAGTAAAATATGTATGTAACATTACAGACGATATATGTATAGCCTGATAAAATAGGATATTAAGGCGTCGTTTTTAATCAGCCTGTATATAATTTAATTTAAAAAAAACAAGGTGTGTCGCAAAGACACACAATAAAAGTGAAACTTTTGTAATATAATAAAAAAGAAAACAAAAACCGTTGTAACGAAAGTGTTCCCAGGCGGTAACCCATCTAAGTACCGACCGCGCCCGCACCTCAGTGATCGGACGAGAACCGGTGTTTTCAACACTCTATCCGATACAGTATTTACCTCCACCATTTTTCGTCGCACAAAAAGATTGTGGATCAGAATTTCAAAGCTCTTTCACTTTAAAGAGAATAATCTGAGGTCGTACAGTACAATACTAATTGACGTAGTGATTCAAAATATTTTACATAAGAATATTATTGCTATCAAGTTGTTATATACCAGATGTTAGGTAAGACGCTTAAAGTATTCTAAGAGATGATAATTCATGGTCAAATTTAACACATAAAATAATAATATCAAAACAAACACTAATAAAGAAAAAAGAGAATCTAAATTAAAGTTTTTTCTAAGACTTTGTAATAGAACTAGGTTAAATGACCAGTGCCGAAAACTGTATGGGGTGACCAGGAGTTAAAAACTTTCGATAATAAACGGACAACAAACCCTATTGTTTTGTTCACGCATTCTCACGTTCACTGTTACTTATCTCGACGGTCATTGACACGGCTTTAACATAAACGCGTAGATTTTTCTAGATAATTAGGTCAAATACTAAGCATCTATTTTATAAATTGATTTATAACGAGAATCGAGTGCAGACGATCTTCCATAAATATGGCTACTGTCTAAACTTTCAACCTGTATATTGGTTGCCAGCCACCGCGTTTTCTCAGGATTTGTCCTACAATCCTCATCAACCCTTTTAGCCGCTTTAGTTGTAAGCTTACAAGATTGTGCATAATAAAGTTAGCATTTAACACAAAACAAAGTTTTCTTTACTTGTATAATTTTTCTATACGTGTGTATGTTACTGAAGATTCGGAACTGAACCTGTAGGACCCGCGGTTGAATTTTACGACTTTTTTCCTATGATAATCAATATGTATCCTCGTGTATTGAAAATCTATTTTAATGTAATTTGTAAAAATGAATTATTGTTTAATTATGGACGTTTCGAACATTAATGTAATACGGATAACATTACATAGCAAACGTGATCTCCAAGATGTTGAAAGAACAGATGTATCTATTGCCGTCTCGCTCTATCTAAATTACGGAAAAGAAAGCGAAAGAGAAGACTGGAGTATGCAAGTTGTGTACTTATATATTATATACAATAGTTTGCTTGTAAACTTTTATTGTAAATAGTGTTTTCCGTTGACTTTCCTCTATCATGCGTACAACAACGCTTTCCCCACATCGCTGAACGCGTAGTGCTTATTGAAACAAATACTTTTCTTAAAACTTTAATAACTTTAGATTAAAGGGAGACATCACAACTACGTGATTATTATTTCATATAGAGAACAAGTGTCTAGGAAGTAAAATGAAAAAAAAAATGATCGGAATCTATCATAAAGCTTTGAGGTGATAAGTGAATAATGACGGATCTTTAATTATATACTATAGGGGAAGTGATAAAATGACGTCTATAGTAAAGTCACAGTTATGATTTGATCGATCAATCCACTATTAATAATCAAATAAAACGTTAAGCGATAAAGAAACACAACAGTGACTATAGTTACGCTGAATAATCTGTAGGTGTGACTAGCCCAACTGACTAAGTGAGTATACCCAGCATCCAGTTATCGGTCGCCTTTAAGGCATCAAAATACATAAACAGCCGATACTTTCAATCAATGGATTCTCACATCGGGGTAAATAATAAACAGCCGATAACAGCAACCAATAGAGTTTGAGGTCATTAGTAACATCCCCGACATAGTCAATAGCGCGGTATTGCAGGTCAATAGTGGCTGCCAGATATATATAAGATATGATACAAAAAAAAAAAAAAATCAAAATTCAGAGTCATTTGCACAAAATTGGCCGATGTAATTTTTGCCTTAAATATCAACTGTCACTCTTAAATACGATTTAAACATTAAAATTATAGATTTGACCGGAACCGACTTTGTCTTTTAGAAAGCACATCAAAGTGACAATAATATGCCTCATCACCGACACATCCAGCTAGCCAGTTTGCAAACCTGTTAACAGACGGCTATGGCTAATGGCTGGTGATAATGCGAAACATGTCAAAGTAGAATCGAGACACTGTGACTGGTTTTATTATCATAAACTTGATGCTAATATACCAGTGAGATACGGACACCTTGATGTCGCCTACAGAATGCTCCCAACCTTGTTACTCCTAGTATATGGTAGTCGGATAAAACAAAGATATAGTTTAATCTGTCGACTATCGAAAACGATAATGGTTAAACCTTTATACAAACGAATATAGATTTGGATATCTGTACGTAACGGAACATTCTTGAATAATGAAATTGAATTGACTGAATACTACTCTGTGTTGGTAGTAAATAAAAAAAAAAAACAGATGTTAATTAACTAAAGATTGCTTGGACACGTTTTTATAACAAAGTTGTTTAAACATGTGTTCAATAAAAATTAAAATTGTAAACACCGTTTAGTAAAACTCGTGTTAAACGCTCGTTCATTTTTGTTTTTGTAATCTGACCTTAGACTTTTAATAGGAAACGCTATCTCTACAAGACATTGGAAAAACACTTTTAACTGGTATCTATTGCCGTCTCGCTCTATCTGAATGAAAATAAAGATCGAAGGAGAGAGACAACTGCAAGTCGGATTAATTATACTTGTATGAAATAGCGTATATACTTATTAGGTTGTCCGTTATTTGACAAGTTGGCTTTATTGACTTGACTACCGTTAAAATTGTTAGATTATACCTTAAAAATATCAAAGAAAAAAAATCCGATGACGTTTAACCCGTGACTATATGACGATACATTCATTTGACATGGGGGTTGTTCACTTTCAAATTAATACAAAAAAATATATATATTGACGTCCATATCAAGATTTTTCCATCCGAAAGGGATCATAATTGCTAGAGAATTAATAATATCCAGTAACTTATTTAATAAAACAAGCATGATAGAAATTAATTTCTAAAAAGTTAAAAACCCCCATGTTACATTATCAGGAAAAGTATTGGTACTTGGGTACCGTTAATCGGTATCCGATATTTTTTTTAATTGAGACATCCATAGGCGCGGTTGTACCTGATTGGTTGCTTAGTGACGTGGTGACTTACACATGAACTTTGCAATATTAACGAAATACTCAGAAACATTTGCAACACTATCTATATAAATATAAGATTCAATTTGTTTTGTAGGCCGCTAGTTCTGCTAGTGTTATGCGGCACGCGCCGACAACCTAGCGCTCTTTAAAGAATGCCGCCAAATACATTTTTTTTTTTTATAGATGCACGACAAAGTGACTGCACTAAGCCTGATGTTAAGCATAGTATAATCCAAAAACATCGGCAACCACCGAGAGACAGATTATCCATCGCCGGTCGCCGCTGTTATGCCGGCCATAATGACGAAAGTCGCCCAGTACTGGATATGCGCAGGCTGATCCCGAAACGCGACGCGCAGAAGCGAGTCACTATGACGGGCTTTTTCGCCATATAAATGGTGGTTGCGACCCAGTCGGGCTGTAAAACCCTACCACCCCGCTTTCGCCATTGCCTCGTTCGTTAATCAGCAGGGTGGACCACGTGCAGGTGAGTTTGGCTTGGGTGTCTCAAGTCTTAAGATGTTATTCGACACCCCTTACACCCCTATCTGTTTGCGCC
Source organism: Antheraea mylitta (assembly GCA_014332785.1). Lineage (NCBI taxonomy): Eukaryota > Metazoa > Arthropoda > Insecta > Lepidoptera > Saturniidae > Antheraea > Antheraea mylitta. The sequence goes on from JACEII010000109.1 coordinate 1,139,398, forward strand.
AATTTTTTATTTGATAAAAATTTTTATTTGATCAAAATTTGAATTTTTTATTTGATAAAAATTAATATTTATGTAATAAAATAAATAAACAGTCATTATTTTATTAAAAAAACTTGTAATGCTCTATCTTTTCATTATGCCATAGCTGATTCCTGTCCTAATCTACTCTTTTATCCATATAACTTATAGAAAACAATTTCGATGTTTCACATCTGCCAGACATCCCGTGACAGCTCAGTTATTTTTTCTTAAATATTTTTAGGTTATAATCTACATTCGAACGAAACCTAATTCAATAAGTCGAATTTGGTTAATAATGGACTCCCTAATGTAACTACTTTATGACTTAACGGTCAATACTCAAATTGGCTCGAAATTTAAAACCACGGTCCATCATTTTGCGATTGGGGGGTTTTTTTTTTTAAAAACCAAGGGGTTAAAATAAGGGAGTGTGATGGGATTACCTGATGGGGCACCGATGCCAAGTGTGGAATGTTCCCGCCGCTGTTCGACTGCATAGTAGGCGATCTGCCTGTTAATAAAACAAGCAAATTACTTAACGACGATGCTTTAAGTTAAAGTTAACACGTTTTCCTCTTTCACTCTCCACTATTACCCCACATGTAAGAAAAAAAAAGAAAACAGATACCTTTTTGTTGGGATCAAAACCAGACAATTAAATTATGGATATAATGCACGCTTAAGTTAACATCTTTTCCACTTCCACTCCCCACTATCAACTCACATGAAGTAAGAAGAGAAAAAGGAGAAGAAAGAGATAAATATAGGCAGAAAAGGAAGGGAAAGGGGTGGGTAGGTGGGTCTCCAGCGCTCTCACTGACCAAACGAAACGTAACAATGTAAGCACTGTTACTTCACGTCGGTTTTCTGTGGGTCGGGTGGTACTACCCCGGTCTAGCCGATCCGTTCATGCTGAAACCAGTAATAACTTCAGCTTGACTATACCACCAACAATCTTCGATTGTCGAATAGGTAATGAGTAAGTACTTGAGCAGTGTCCGAAAACGACTCCCGACTCAAACCTAGGTCCGTTCCCTCGGTGTGGAGCCCTTGAGTGCGCTGCTCACGCGATACAGTGACACAAAAATTTACATCACTGCTACAACATTACACGATCACCTCCACACTCGTGCACGCCAACACGCTTACACATGGAAGTGGAAGGGTTTTATTTTTTTTCCCTTATCGAACTGAAAAAACTCTAATTTTCCGATAAAAAATATATGGAGGGGTTGTTCAGGCGTGAATGCTTGGTACACATATGCGTCTCAACAACTCAAACATATATGTTAGCTAAGTTAGGTCGCGAGTTTGTTTGTAACAGGCAACAGCCAAGCCGAAGTGTGCCGTGCACCCTTGAGCTAGTTGCCCAAATAAAATCGGCTGAGTGTCTTAAGCGCTCGCCTTAGTAGTTCGGTGAAGCTGTTAAGACCTTGCTAGGTCAATAGCGTAGTCAGTTCGAAAAAAAAAAAAAGACTCTCACCGGCTAGGTTAAGGTGAGCCAATAACCTAGATCAACCAATAAAACTATAAAAATGTCTGAAATCAACTTACATTTATAAAGAGATGACTGTGCACAGGATATTGCTGCCTGATCGAGCACGTCCCAGGACTTCTGCCTCCTGTTGGAACATGGTTGAGGTGGTGCCCCTGGCTGGGTCAACAGCTGCTAAGTTTGTTACCAACAACCACAATATATTACACTTACAATTAAGTAGTTTTTGACTGCGGCTTTGCTCACGCTATTGTGGATTCGACCTCTCATTCGGGACACGGTACCGTTTCTTTGGATTAAATGTATCCTTTATCCTTTTTACTGTAACCCTTGAAAATATCTATGACACCGTATGAAGCTATAACTCGTTCCAGTATGAATGCGTCGGCTCGCCCGGGGTAATACCACCCGACACACAGGAACACCGACGTAAAGTAACAGTGTTTGCATTGTTGCGTTTCGTTCGGTCAGTAAAAGCGCCGGAGGCCAACCTCCTCCTTCTCCCTTTCCTCCGTCCCCTTTCCTTCACTCCCCCTACACACCAACACAGGTTAGCAAAGCACTTGCGACTCCTCTGGTGTTGCTGGTATCTATGAACGGTGGTGATCACTTAACATCAGGTGACCCACCTGTTCGTTTGCCTCCGATGACATAAAAAAAAACTTTTGTTACGCTTTAGATTTTAGGTAGGTATGTATTTGCATGTTGTTTAGGAGCATTCTCATAAAAATATAACTTAATACATATTCAGACAAAAAAGTTTTATGTCATCCGCGTGTATAAAGTAATACAAGAAACTTTTTTTTTTCAATTTATTTAGTGCTTTTTATGGCTTCTTCCACCCTGTAATTTTAAGAAAAACAAACACCGACTTCAAAAAATTATTCACTACAAGATCTATGACCTCAGCTAGATTATCTGTTTAGTCTTGAATAACCCAACGCATATCGAAATCACTATGTAAGTTCGATTCTAAGGATTTCTCTGATGTAACTTCGAAATCCAAGACCATTTTTTATGAAATACATTTAAACAATACAGATAATAATTATAAAGGTATTAGATCTTTAAACGAGTAATTCTTGTATATTTTTATATTTTCAGGATCTCGGAAACGGCGTCAGCGATTTCCGTGAAATTTAGTATGTAGGTAGTATCGGGGACTATAAATCGATCTAGCTAGACTTTATTCATAGAATTTTTTTTTTATCAGAGATTTCAGGCAATGAAAAAATATAGCTAGAATATAAAGGTAAATTACGCCAGCGCTGTCAAAACAAAAATAGCTCAGATGGAAATCGGTTGCTTCGAAAATCCGTGTAATCCCAGTTCGAATCCGAGTGACAGCAAAAGAGATATATTTTTTAATATTCTTTTTGTGAAAAGATGTTAATTTTATAAGGCAAAACTAACAGTTTATTTTAAATTAATTTTTTTAAAAGAACCGAGCTAGCCTCGGTCGTCCAGGTACTTCCAAAAAAAGAACTTTCTAGTAAAAAAAAACACCACTGAATTGAGAAATTGTTGTTTTTTTAACGGTAAAAAAGAAGACCAAAACTTTTCGCCTACCTGATGGTACTCCACGTTGGGCCAATAATGATCACAGTTGTCCGGTAACCATTTCGGTAACGAGTACTTGACGTGACACCTCGACCGTACCTCCTCGCTCACGCAGACCAGCGCTGAAAGACACCATCGTCATGCTTACTACCGGTTGGGATTACTCTTGGAAAGAGGTCCTCTGGGAGGTCAAGAGGGAATGAACGAATAGTAGTGTGATAATTAACTGTAAATGTAACCCCTGGACTGTCCAAATTATAAAGTTTAAGCTCCATACGAATGAATGTAAATGTTATAACGCATTGATCAACAGACTGTTGGCATCATAAAGAAAACCATATTTTTTAAAATACAATATTTTAAAACTTAAACAAAAACAGATTATGTAAAGTTCAATAATAATTGAAATAAAATGGTGGAAATATATAAAAAACATGATCCGCAATTATAAGATTTGGGTCTTCAAAAATCAGCCGAGGGGTTAAAAAAGTTATATTGTCATATATGGCTTTATTCCTGGAAAGGTATTTATTAAGATTAGTGGTGGTTAATATAATAAATAGCAATTATTATAATGTGGTTTGTAGAATTATTTTTACTAGTGGGCGCCCAGTGATCGACATTCGACCATAGTTCATTTATTTTTTAAAGTTTGAACTTTATTAGAATTCTTATGTTAAAGGGTATATCGTCGAAGGTTTTCATCATGGCTACTCAGTTATTTGCCATTTGCCATAATCTTTAATTATATATACATTTTAAAAAATCTGTGTAAACGAAAATTGAAATTAATTGTAAATTTTAGACAAAAACCAGGTGGTAAATCTCTCAAATTCTAACTAAGTAAATATAACTTTACAAAAATAAAGAAATTTATCGCAACCCATGACACAATTTTCAATTCATTTTACAGGACAGCATTAGTGAGTGGTATTTCTGAGTCTCAGTAAGTACCGGTGAGGTATGCGGCCGTCTCCGGCGTAAGGTGGAACTTGTCGGGGTGGCGACGCGCCGTGATGGCGAGCAGGGTCGCGAGCACCCGGCACGTGCGGGACACGGTGCCCCCCGCCGGGTGCCGGTACCCCTTGATCAGGTGACCCACCAGCGCGAAGTGGAAGTTCGAATGGAAACTACAAAACCAACGAACCCTCATTACCAAATGCCCCTGGCTACCTAACATCCTCAATTGTCATAATTGACAATCT
>JACEII010000109.1:1143688-1156802 GCA_014332785.1 Antheraea mylitta
TCATAATTGACAATCTGTCCACAAGCACCCAGGTTTATCGTTTTTATCGTATTACACCACACCACTATCGTTTAAAATCAGACGAAATTGTAATTGTAATCGATAAAGTGAAAAAAAAAATACAAAAAAGCCAACGTCAAGCGGCCACCCATCCGAGTATTGATAGCGGCCGCTGTTGATTAACTTTAGTGGTAGTTATTTTATAGGCAGTTGGTTTTGTTGTGGTCCGCGAGGGCAACTCCCGTTTCCCCATACGCGTTTTCCTGCGGCCCCGGCTACGAATATGCATATTTGATTTATTTCCTTGCAAAAGTTTTTCCTTTAGTAGTTCTTTTCCTGTAGGTGGTAGAGTCACACTGAAGCTATTTCTGGTTTCAGCATGAATGGGTCGGCTCGTCAGGGGCAGTACTACCCCTCTCACAGAAAACCGAAGTGAAATAGCAGTGCTTGCATTGTTGTGTTTCGTTCGGTCAGTGAGAGCGCCGGAATCCCACCTTCCTTCCGCTTTCCTACTTTCCCTTTCCTTCCCCTTTCGCCATATATAGGCTGGCAACGCACTTGTAACTTCCCTGATGTCGCTAGTGTCTATGGACGGTGGTGATCATTTAACATCACGTGACCCACCTGTTCGTTTGTCTTCTTTGATATAAAAAAAAGAAAAAAAAAAAACAGTTTTTTTTCTAAATCCAATGTACCCTTTGTTCTTTTCTATACTTGACCAAACCATACCATATCAAATAAACAATCTAACATTTACACCTATAACGTAAGTAAGAATTCTATGTACTCACCTCAGACCGACAGCGTTATCTAATTGTTTGAAATGCCACTCCAAAGGTTCTCTCGTCTTCATTAAAACTTGTTCGAGACTCTATGAATCAAAATTATTCATTAGTTTTTTTAAACGGAATTTTTTTGAGCTCCATTGAGAGCATATATATATCGAGTTTTATAGTTGGACACCAATTGCAACCGCGCCAGAGGTATGTGCGGGGAGGTGGGGAGTCGGAAGGAAAGAGCATCAACTCACATAAGATTCTTAGTATCAGGCAGATCTTACTATATCATGGCACAACTTCTTGAAGCTGTACATTTACAAGTATAATTATTTATACTAATATTATAAAGAGGTAAAGTTTGTGACGTTGTGAATTGTGAGGGGTAATCTCAGGAATTACTGGTCCGATTTGAATAATTCTTTCAATGATATATAGCTCATTTATCGAGGATGGTTATAGGCTATATATCATCATGCTAAGACCTATAGGAGCGGAGCAACAATGAAAAATGTTTAAAAATCGGGGTGTTTTTTCCTCTTGAGAGCTTTCGCTGCATATTAGTTAGCCCAAATTAACTATGTCCACACGAACGAAGTTGCGGGCAGAGGCTAGTATGCAATAAAATGAGTACAAATAAATAACCAATATAAATGAAATGAATCCACAATTATTGGAACTAAAAAATCTTAACGCATAACGCACGATCTCTCTTTAGATAATTTTTTTTTCTGTACTGTTTTGTGATAAATGACACGGAGCAAAAGTAAAATTTACTTGTAATTACCAACAAATGTATCAACGAAATCGATTCACCCATTTCGGAGATTAGTATGGTAAAAGAAGCGACACTTCAATTTTATCCTATACTGAAGTCACGGTTAACAGCTAGTCTAAATTAAAATATACTAAATCTCTTGTTATGGTATCCGTTATCTATCGGTGAAAGATCTGTGAACATCGGTCCATCCATTTTGGAGATAGCATTGCAGACAAAGCCGCAATTAACACTTAGTCTAATTTAGAGTAGCCTATGTCACCCGCTGTAATTTTAGCTATGTGCCAGTGAAATTCCCGTCAAAATTGGTTCAGCCGTTTCGGAGATTACCCGAAACAAACAGACAGACCGACAAAAATTAAAAAAAATGTATTTTTGTTATCAGAATCTCGTATACTTTCATACCCAATCAGTCTTTTTTTTTATTTTGGTATTACATACAGACATTTCATTTTTATTATATGTATAGATTAGAGTAAGATTAAGTCAACTGGACCATCCATGTCCACTTGGTGATGGAATTTAAATATAATTATTTTATCACAATAATAATTCGAATAGTTAGAATTATTCGATTACTTCGAATTATTTGAATAGTCCTAATGTTCGATTAGAGTTTGAAATCGAATTATTCGGTTGGATTCACTAGCGAATAGTTCGTTAATTCGAATAAACGCACACGCCTACTGATAGATTAATGGGTTTAAATGTAAACACCAATGTGATATTATTAGATATATTTTAAGGAACACGTATGAGTACGATACATAAACTAAGTAAAGAAGGAAGGAAGTGACATATTTTGACAGTAATGACAGTAGTGACATATGACATTACATTATTCCAGACCCAATTGATTAATGTTTACAGAGCTTGTTATAAACAATCATTATTGAAGACCTATTTTATTAATACATATTCTTTTGTTTACCTTTTTTATAACATTGCGTTTACAAAGATAGCTAGGCTCTAATATCTGCTTACTGTATACGTATTCCATCGACATCACTTGAGAAAAACCAAATACAAAAAGGTTATATATAGGCTGAAATATAAAAAAGCGACTGACATTAACATCAAAGTGTCCCTGCGAGTCGAGCGTGTGTATGTTCTGCTCTAGGAGTGCGAGTCCCGCTGCGTACAGCGTGGGGTCATCCAGCTGCAGCACAGAGAGCCCCACCCAGAACAACGCCTTGTGGATCGGTGAAGCCTGCCAACAATTATCCCATACCAATCCGACACCTACACGCAACACCGTGAAGTTAATCTGCAAACGTCTATCAAGTAGCAGTTCAAAGAATTCCAATTTTCATCACTTCGCCTGTTATTCAAGAACTTTATCTTTCTATATACTAAGCGACTGCCTAGTCGAACAGCAATATTTTAAAAGGATAACCGTTAGTCGATTCTTGTTGTAAACCAATTAAGAAAATAGGTGCACAAAACTGATATACACTCAACATCAGTTGATTTGTGACCCACCGAGGGGATGTCATACATAAGCTGTCCCTCCCCCCGAGCAAGTAAAAGTTTGTAGAGAACCCCATGAGGTTTTTTTAGTCCGTTGGAGTAGGATATAACCTATCCTCAGCTGCCCAACATGGTGCGTATATACAATGCATTTCCTCGTGTAAAGAATGCCCTTAAAACTCAAGGAGAAGATATAAAAAAAAAAACTATTATATATATAATTATGTCATATAGTATGCAAACGAACAGACGGGTCACCAGATGTCAAGCAATCACCGTCGTCCTTAGACATTGGCAACACCAGGGAAGTCGCAAGTGCGTTGCCAGCCCGTGTTTTGGGGGATGGGGGGAAATGGGCGGTGGGCATAGGAGAGGGAAGGGGAAAGGATAGGAAATGGGCTTCCAGCGCTCTTACTGACCGAAAGAAACGCAACAATGCAAGCACTACATTTCAGGTCGGTTTTCTGTAAGAGGGTGGTACTGTTATACGGATTTGGCCCAAGGCCTTTTAAAAAAAACTATATTTATAAAATAAATGGTTTATTGAAAGGATAATTAGGGCAAGTGTCAACCGCGCGGATATTGGATTTGAACTAACGTTCCCGATCGTGTCACAAGTGAAGAAAGTTCAAGAGGTTTGCATCGAAATAGGGTTCCTTTGTCATTCTGCGTATGGGAACCTTTATAACAGTACTACCCCGGTCGAGACAACCCATTCATTCTAAAACTAATATTAGCTTCAACATGACTCTACCACTCTATATATATTTTTATAATCTTGTATTAAATTAAAAGTCGAGTCCCCAAAGATAAAGGAATTATCAACTCACGGGATACAAGAGCGGCTGCAATCTCGTTAGGCACATTATTATAGCTTCGAGGAGTGCCAAATCGTTGAAAGACTCCAGAGCCTTCACGAGTATCCTCAGCAGTTGTTTCATGTCGTCATCGGTTACATTTTTACCTAAAAAAATTTAAAGCAAAAAAAAATGTGCCGTCACGGGACCCCTGGCCGATGTGAAACATCGAAATTGTATTGTATAAGTTATATGCATAAAAGAACAGATTACGACAACAAATCAGTTATGGCATAAAGATAAAGCATTACAAATTTGTTTCATAAGATAATTACTATTTATTTATTTTATTACATAAATATTCATTTTTATTAAATACAAGAACACAACTAGGTGCGGGCGCGGTTTGTATGGCGGCAATTATCAATGGCCGCTAGGGCGTCGGTGCGAGCCGTGTAACACTTAGAACGAGTGGCCGACAAAACAGTTTGAATCTTATGTTCACACAGTAGGGTTGCAAATGTTTATGAGTATTTCGTTAATAGTACAAAATTAATATTTTACTCGCCTCGCCAACAATCAGGTTTACCCTCGGCCTATAGATGTTTTACATTAAAAAAAAACTTCACAATAAGTTAGAGGTTAATTTTCCTCCAGACCAAAATTACTAAAGCTGAAGTTTCCTTCTTATCAATAAATATTAAATAACTAGGTGATAGCCGCGACTTCGTCTGCATTGTTAATTAACTTAACAAATCGTCTTAGATACACAAGAAAAGATAGAAGTAACCACATCGCTTGCCCCACTTCTCGTACGTATACTTATACGCAGTGCTTACAAAAGTTGTAGTTTGTAGTGTAAATGACTGGTCTGGTAAATCTAGTGTTAAATTCCTTCTTCAATTCTGTTACATCAAAGAGATTTTCATTACTCAGTAATAAAATGATTAATTCACAAAATACTTTAGAACATTATCTTTTAAAGCACCGTCGATAATAGCAAAATTCTTCTCTAAAAGCACAGTATATGCTGTTATTACTCATTACGTAGAATTATCCCCTAGATTATTGGCATAATTCACCCCTAAAAGTGTAGTATTATCGCGGTTTATTTATTAAAATATAGTCGGGATTGACTTAATTCGTCTCCAAGAGCACGATCTACATTGGCGTGACTCATCTCAAAAACAGCCTATATTGGTGTGACTCTTCTCTTCAAGTACAACCTATATTGGCGTGACTCTTCCACTAAAACGCGACCTATATTGGCGTGACTCTTCTTTTAAAATACAACCAATACTGACGTGACTCTTCTCTTCAAGCACAACTTATATTGGCGTGACTCTTCTATTCAAGCAAAATCTATATTGGAGTGACACTTTTACTTAAACGCGACCTATATTACCGTGAATCTACTTTTAAAACACAGTATATATTATATATTTGTTGCTATTGTATAGTAATTGTTTACAGTTGAAATACTTACTGATACATCCGAATACTATGAGCGCCCTTGGTTGTAGTGCCGGATTGAAACAGAACGCGAAACTTTTCGCCAGTGATGTCCTACAACAATATATTAACATCACAAAGAGTCTCATTAATGCGGCACTATTGAAAACAAGGAGGTTGTCAGATACCCACTCCCTCTTTGACCCCTCAGACCACAGTCAGGGCTTCTTAGAGAGCCCACACCTGTCGAGGAAGCAGACGCAGTGCCAGTCGGCACTCCCTGCTCCCTCGCCAATAAGGTGTATGAAGGTACCATGGGGTTTTAGTCCGTGCAAATCAGTCATAACCCATCCTCAGCTGCCCCACGTGGTGGGTATCTGTTAGAGATCTCCCCATGTTAAAAAAAGGAGGCTGTCGGATTACAAACACGGAGTACAGACAATACTATGAAACGACAAGGATAGTAAGATATCGCATTATACATGAACAGGTGTCGTCTTCCTTTTTTTTTCTTGTTTTGGTTTCGCAAAAGCATTTACCAGTATAAGTGTTTTGTTTTAATCGAGATTACAACATATTTTACACAATAAACGTCATGTGATTATTTCAATGTTCCAACAAGATGGTGGCTCTCTTGTTAGAACTTTCCGGGGAGTTTTTGTGGCATCTTAGAATTCATGGTCCATGGTATTATTTTACATTCACTTCACTTATGTACAATAACCAAACTGTAGCGTCTTTGTAGGTTTCGTAGAACCACGCTGAAGCTATTTTTAGTTTCAGCATGAATGATTCGGCTCGTTCGGGGTAGCACCACCCTCTCACAGAAAACGACGTGAAGTAACAGTGCTGCATTAATGCGTTTCGTTAGGTCAGTGAGAGTGCTGGAGACTTGTCTCTACTCCCCTCTCCTCTAACCCCTCTCACTTTCTCTCCAATCCCCCCAAACATAGATTGGTAATACACTTGCGACTCCTTTGGGGTTGCTAGTATCTATCGACGGCGGTGATAGCTTAACAACAGGTGACCCATCTGTTCGTTTGCCTCCTATATGATATAAAAAAAAGACAAAATACAGAGTAAAATAACACAAGATCATGAATAAAATATAAAATCCACTACATGACGGGCTAAAATCCTGCTATAAACTCCAAGGTGTGAAAGGCAATAATAGTATGGAAAAAATCATGGTTACCAGGTATGGAGCCAGTCACAGTTGGGTATGTCCCGCATACAGGCCTCCATTATCTCGAGCAGCGCGTCCGTTATCGTCTCTAGGGACTGTAGCGGGAGGCGCTCGCGGTCCGTGTGCGTGTGGAGGATGTGGGGGGCGTGGGGGGTGTGCGGCGCGGGGGGTCCCCCGCACGCGCCCCCCGACAGCGGCACTCCCGTACTTCCCGAGGAGAGCGACACCGATTCCGTACACGTGTACGAATGCTCAGAGTACCTATGAATAATATCGATCGTTACGTGATGATCTACATCAATGTATACCAACATGGGGCCCACGCCCACAATTTGATAGTTAAAGGAAGCTATTTAAAAATGGACTCGTCACGACTTTAACCCTTTCGCTTTGGGTTATTTAAATGCAATGGTAGACATGGGTGTCCAATAAAAAAAAATGTATGGGTGGCATAAAAATTTTAGAAATGTTAAAGTGGAACATGGCTTAAAAAAAGGTTGGAAAACACTGATCTACATGATATTACACGGGTGACAGAATCCGATTTGATCAACTTAGCCAAGAACAAAGGTCTTTGGAAGAAGATGGAGAAGGCCTTTACCGAAACACTCACAGAAAACCGACGTGAAGTAATAGTGCTAATAGCATTGTTGTGTTTCGTTCGATCAGTGAGAATGCCTGAGGCCACCTCCCTTCCCCTCTCCCCTATTTGCCTTCCCCTCCTCCCATCTCATACACAGGCTGGCAACGCCCTTGCGACTCCCCTGGTATTGTTAATGTCTATGGACGGTTGTGGTCACTTACATTCGGTGACTCACCTGTTCATTTACCTCCTTTCATAAAATAAACACGGGTTCATATTTCAAACGAAAAAGATTTAACATAAAATAGTAAAACTAATGTTAAGTCAATATACTGGGAAATTCTATTTACGATTTTTTTAATATGGAATAAATGGCTTTATTATATGTGTAACATCTTAGAAATACTAGCTTCCCGTCCCGGCTTCGTACTGTTATGAACTTACATTATTAGTGCTAAACGCTGAGGAAGCAGTAAGATCATGTAAAAACAATTATAATATAATTTTAAAAGTGGGTAATTAAACAGACGCCACAGTCAGTAATATTGTAAGTGAACTATCGCCTTTTTTTAAATAACCTACAGAGAGCCATCTTAAAAGTAGCATATTGCTAACGAAAAGAATGACACTGGACACTATTACAACCGCAAAATGAAATAAAACAGTAACTGGGCATCATCTATTGATGTTTTTATAGATACCACTTGAGTTTTGATGTGAAAAACCTATAGGTGCACCCTTTTTTATTAACGCGAGGAAATCCCTTATGAATACGCCACCCTCTCGAAGAAGATGGGTTATGTCCGACTCGCACAGACTAAAAGCCCACGGTGTACCATCCGACCGTATTGTTGGGGCGGTAAGGGATCGAACTACGCTATTCCCCCCTTGGATAGCCGTCCCAACGGTCCGCCCGGCGGAAGGTGACCACCGGGCTCCCTCCTAATAGGGAGACAGACTGAGTACACACCAGTTGCTTTCCCTCGTCCACCGAACCCGTGCAACACAAAACACGAACTCTGCACTATTAACGAAAGTACGATTTTTTTTTTATTGTAGCACGACAAAATAACTGCACTACGTCTGATGGTAAGCACAGTACAATCCAAAAACAATAGCGACCACCGAGTGACACACTATCCATCGCCGGTCACCACTATCATGCCGGCCTGGAAAAAGCTGGATATGCACAGGCTGATTATGAAACGCGAGACGCAGAAGCGAATCACTATGACGGGTTTTTTCGCCATATACATGGTGGTTGCGACCCAGTCGGGCTCTAAAACCCTACCACCCTGCTGTCACGATTGCCTCGTTCGTTATTTAGCAGGGTGGACCACGTGCAGGTGAGGTTGGCTTGGGTGTCTCAAGTCTTATGATGTTATTCGACACCCCTTAGACCCCAAACTTGTCCCCAATGTTTCATATCGACGGAAGAAAGCAGAATTGTCGTAACTTTAGAACACCAACTTTACACCAGAGCCATAAAACGATTTCGAAACTTCAATTTAAAAAAAAACCAAGGTCATATCGACAAAAAAGTGAATCGTAGGGAAGCGAGACTCAGACCATTAGAAGCGGTATATACAAGAATATGGTAAAAAGTGATTTAACCCAAAACGCAAGTTACGACATTTCCGCTTTCTCCCGTCGATATCTGCCCGGCGTCCCGTGGCGGCTCAATTTTTTTAGACTTATCTTAGTCTGTCATGTAATGGATTTTATATTTTATTCATAATCTTTTTTTTTTAACGTGGGGAAATCCCTTATGGATACCCACCCTCCCGGGGGAGAGGATGGGTTATGTCCAACTTCCACGGACTAAAATCCCACGGTGTACCGACAGACCGTAGTGTTGGGGCGGCAAGGGATCGAACTAGGCTATTCCCCTTAGATAGCCGCCCCAACGGTCCGCCAGGCGGAAGGTAGCCGCCGGGCTCCTACCTATAGAGAGGAAGCTGGGTACACACCAGCTGCCTCCCCTCGTCCGTCGAACCTATGCAATGAGGGGATGAGCTCCCCGACTACATCCCCTCAGGTCCGGCTACGGTGGCAGGAGTAGTTGGGCAAAACGTCCCCTCCTCCTGCCGGTCCTCCGTTGGCAAAGACGGCCACTGAGGGGGTCCGCCTCGCGGGCCCTCTCCGCCGTCTCCTTTTGCGAGATGACTTCCTCGCAAAAGAAGGCCACTACTCGCCACGCCTGCTCGCTGCCGAGCATGGACGAAACTACGCTCGGCAGCGACAAATCCTCCCCCACCACCGCCGTCAGAGTACGGCGCTCCACCTCCCACGCAGCACACTCAGAGAGATTGTGCTGCGCGGTATCCTCCTCAGCGCCGCACTCATGGCAGGCGGTGGTCGGCTTCCCTAAGAGCGATTCGGTGCAGGTACCACCCGAAACAGCCGTGTCCGGTGAGTACCTGCACCATCCTGAACGTGAGGGAGCCCCACTCCCTCCCAAACCACTCTCGCAGAACCGGGCGGACGGCGTCAACGGTGTACGTTCCGTAGCGCGCGTCCGCCAGGTCCTGCATCCACCTCTGGACTGCCACCTCCCGCAACTCCTGCTTCTTACACTCTATCTCCCTGGGTGCCGGAGGCTCCCCACTATGTTTCCTGTACGAATTCACGGCGGCGAGAACTCCTGCCTCCAGCTCCCAAGGAAGGGAGCCGGCGAGCGCAAATGCCGCCGCCGAGGACACCGTCCGGTACGCCCGGATCGCCCTCAGTGCCACCGTGCGCGCACGTTAGCGGCACCGAGGGCGTCCACCCAGACTGGTGCTCCGTAGGCGGCCATCGCCCGCACGACCCCCATAAAGAGTTTGTAATATTGGTTATGTTTTACGTAATATAGTTCGGTTATTGTGCACGAGTGAAGCGAATGTAAAATGACACCACGGAACATGAATTCTGAGATGGCATAGAATCTCCAAGGAAAGTTATAGCAAGGGGACCACTGCCTAGTTAAAACATTGAATTTATCATAAAACGTTCTCTAAAGTGTAACCAAAAAAAAAAACACAAAACAGAATTCCGTACCGCCGTATCGGTAGTGTTCATGAAAGAATCCGGATGTAAGAGCAATATTTACAGACTCTTTGTTCATCTATACATATCGACGGGAGAAAGCAGAACTGCCGTAACTTATATTTTGAGCTAAATCACTTTTTACCATATTTTTGTGTAAAAAATAACGCTTTAAATGATCTGGGTCTCGCTTCCCTACAATCCAATTTTTCATAGATACAACCTTAGCTTTCTGCCCATTTTTGGCACTAGACGTAATAAAAATTGAAGTTTTGAAGTAGTTTTTTGACTCTGGTGTAAATTTGGGTCTTTCAAGTTACGCCAATTCTGCTTTCTTACGTCGATATAATAAGAATGTAAATCTAACGTGTTTGTATTTTTACAATTTTCGTGAAAAAATTATTGTGTCTAGGAATACGTAATATAATATATTCCAATCATTTTTAAAAATGTCTGTCTGTCTGTATGAATACGCGTCACTGCTAAAGTATTGGGGTCATAATAAAACCGCACCAAGAAAATCATAAAGAACATCTTCGAGAATAACTTACTCTTTGTTTCATTATAATCGGTGCACTTTATGAAAAGTTATTGTAATTTTAATGACAACGCGGCGTAAGTACGAGAGAAAAGTAGATAAGTAAATGGACTTAATACATTCAGATGTCTTGTGATTATTAATCATCAATTATGTACATAAGGTTCCACGCGGATGAAGTCACGGGCACAGCTAGTAAACAATATGTGAAAAATAATTTTTGCCTACCCCCAAACCAATTTATGTTCGAAAAAACATATTTTACTAAAACAAGATGGCGGTTTAGCAGTTATATATTTATTCTAAACACATTGTGAAGGTGTAGAAATATCTCCATATACTTACCAATCGGTGGCGTGTCTGTTGTAAGGGCTCCGGAACGCTGTAACCGCCGCAGACTTCACCTTCGATATACCGAACATCTGGTAGAACTTCGGGAGTGCGAATTCGTCCAACGACAGCATCAGAACCCGTTGCGTCTCCTCTGAATTATCGAAGACCTTATTAAATATATACACTTACTATATCACTACATAATACTGGTTCCAGCGTGAATGGCTCGGCTCGACCCACACACTACCGACCCGACTACACACAGGTGAAGTAACGGTGCTTGCATTTTTGCGTTTTGTTCGATCAATGAGAACGCCGGAGGCCAACCTTCCCTCTCCCACGCCTCCCATTCCCCTCTCCCTCCCCCGAACACAGGCTGGCACCGCACTTGCTACACCCCTGGTGGTGCTAGTGTCTATGGAGGGCAGTGATCACTTAATATCAGGTGAATCGCCTGTTTGTTTGCCTCTAATGATATAAAAAAAAAATGAAGTCCTCTGCCATGTTTGTCTGGCGCTGTGATGTTCGCGACAAATAATATTTAACGGGTTTTATGCGATTTTAGAAAGTACATAAAGTGATTAATGAGAGAGGTTTAGACATATAAATTATCAAGGTTTTTTTTATTATCAAAGCAGTACAATATCCACCGGACCCGCTAGTTAATTTATATAACAATCTAATTGATTCAGACAAAAGAAATAATTCAAACGAGCAGTTAGTTATATTTCAGTAATGAGCTAAATTCAATTTTAGCCGTTACTAATGGATCACGTTATCTGTCCGTATCTTCAAATTGTGTACATGTACATATGCAATGATTGTCGAGTTTCGGCTGAGTGCCTTAAGCGCTCGCCTTAGTAGTCCGGTGAAGCTGTTAAGACCTTGCTAGGTCAATAGCGAGGTCAGTTCGAGAAAAAAAAAGATTGTCGACTTATTTTAGATCTCACTGTAGTGACCGTTCTTTTAAATTGCACTGTGGTTACTATTAGATCTTCTTTAAACGAGCAATTCTTGTACATTTTTATATTTTTTTTATTTATTGGGTAACAAGGAAATCCTCTAACAAAAGAAAGAGACCTTATCTGGGTTCACATTATTATAAAAACATAAGTAGACTTATTACTATGTTACAATGATGAAAATAGTAAAAATGAAATGATTATTTATGTATGTATGTACATATGTTTTTTTTTTTTTTTTTTATTGTACCACGGCAAAGTGACTGCCCTATGCCTGATGGTAAGCACAGTACAATCCAAAAATAATAGCGACTACCGATTGACACACTGTCCATCGCCGGTCGCCACTATCATGCCGGCCTGTAATAAGCTGGATATGGACAGGCTGATCCCGAAACGCGACCCGTAGAAGCGAATCACTATTACGGGCCTTTTCGCCATATACATGGTGGTTGCGACCCAGTCGGGCTGTAAAAACCTACCACCCCGCTGTCGCCATTGCCTCGTTCGTTGATCAGCAGGGTGCACCACGTGCAGGTGAGGTTGGCGTGGGTGTCTCAAGTCTTATGATGTTATTCGACACCCCTTACACCCCAGATTGGATTTGTTATTATAATCATAGAATAAAATGTATGGGTATTTTTATTAATCTTCAATATATATATATTTTACTTTTTTCTTTTTATTATTAAAACAAAGACTACACATGAATAAAATAAAACTTAAAATAATTCTTTTATAAATAAACAAAAACCTCAAGTACTTTATCTACCGTTTGTAAGTTCTTAATAAAATATATACAAAAGCTTATTGGCCTTAATTTATTTGTTACATTTTTTTAACTTTTCTACAATTTTTACGCAGAATTTTATAAAACCGTCTCTAATGTGTCTGCTACTTATTAAATTTTTGAGTTCATTTTTGCATACTGTGATTCCAAGTTCCAATTCTAATTCAGTTCTAATTATTAAAAATATAGGACATTCTATTAGAACGTGAAGGACATTTTGTTTTGTAATGTTATCACATATGCATTCAGGATGATCTTCAACTTTAAATTTATAAAGATAGTCTGCAAAAGCGCCGTGTCCTGTTAGCATCTGAACTAAGGAGGGGTTTTTTTTTTTTCGAAATGTCTGCGCTATTGACCCAACAAGGTCTTAACAGCTTCACCGGACTACTAAGGCGAGCGCTTAAGGCACTCAGCCGATT
>JACEII010000109.1:1162080-1177417 GCA_014332785.1 Antheraea mylitta
AGAGAGAGAGAGAGAGAGAGAGAGAGAGAGAGAGAGAGAGAGAAAGAGAGAGATACTTACCAAGTATCTGGCGAGAATAGCTATATCATCCCACATCATGTGTTGTTCGAGCATAGCTGTTGGTGAATGGCACGTCTTGTCTACCACCTGGAACAGTTTACCTAGGTCTTAACCGATTTCCAAAATCAGGAGTATCTTAATTACGTTGTATTTTTCTTTTCAATCAATTTGTAGAAGGGAATATTTTCAATAGGGTCCCATTTTAATTATATTCGAGTTAGATCTTGGATTTCAATAACATTAGACGGAACTCGACAAAATCGAACAGGAAATGTATAGTGATTGGAGATATTGGTTGGTTTATGATAATTCAAGACTTAGATACCTAAATATGGCCACCCATATTGAAAAGCGACGTTCTATCAGTGAGAGCGCCGTAGGAACACCTCCCCTCCTCTCCCACCTCCTTTCGCCCTCCCAATTTCCCCCTAAACACACTTCCGACTTCCCTGATGTCGCTTGTGCCTATGGATGACGGTGATCACTTAACATCAGGTGACTCACCTTTTCGTTACCTCCTATGAAAAAAAATTACAAGTAAAGATCCAAGTTCACCTGCAATTCGAGCAATAAAAATTAACTAATGTATATTGATATACTACATTTTGGTATATATAGTAAAAATGTCCACCGAAAATGGACATTAGTAGGTACATCCAAATATACTAACAGACTAACAGACTAACATACGGATTAGTATGATAAATAAGCACCCGCATGTACTTTAATAGAAATAAGGAAATTCGGCCTTATTATTGAACTTAACAAAACTATAATAAAAATAAAACAAGAGAGTAGTAACATTAAAAATAAAAAAGGAGGATTGGCTAATTACGATTCCGTGTCTTAAAAAAAATTGCTTACACATTGTCAGGAGTCCAGAAGAGGATATTTTTCCCCCAATAAAACGCATTATTTCCAAGGAATAGTACAAATATACATTAACACGAGCGAAGCCACGGGAAAATCTAGTCTATTTTACACTGACCTATGTCATATCTTATAACTGTTTCAGACATATGTACTAAATTACCCTACGAATGATTACTGTTTCAGGCATATGTACTAAAATTTACCTTACGTGTTACAAGTGTTTCAGACATATGTACTAAATTACCTTATGAATTATTACCGTTTCAGGCCTATGTATTAATCTAGCTTTCGATTTATTATTGTTTCAGGCACATGTACTGAATTACTTTTTAAGGAATTTTCACGGCAAATTCTATTTGGACCTATACTAAGTTTATCAGACCTAATTTTATTTCAAACTTTATGACCCTAAATGAGGCAAATATATTTCGATAACAAGACTTTTTTCCAGATGCCCAATATTTTTTTATCGTCATAAACATTCAAAACTTCGTTCCACATAAGCTATAGATAAATAAAAATAAAACACAAAAAAACAACAAAAATAAATAAAACTCACAGTGACCGGGGTAACGGGACCCAGGATATTATTGGTCAGTTTAGAAAGGGCCTGCGGGAGACAACAATATATATATTTTTAAATCCGTTACTTTAATTTTTCTTAGTTCTACATTCTTTATCATCATGCTAGTATATAAATAAACTAGTTTTTTTTTTTAATATTTTATTCACAATCTTGTGCTGTTCGACACTATATTTTGTTGTATCTGTAGAATTTTACGTAATATATTTCGGTTATTGCACACAAGTGAAGTTGATAATACTATCGAGTATAGTACACGGAACAAGGGGCATGTGCACGGAACAAGGGACATGTACACGGAACAAGGGGCATATAAACGGAACAAGGGGCATGTGCACGGAACAAGGGACGTGTACACGGAACAAGATACATGCACACGGAGCAAGGGGCATAAAAACGTTACCAGGGACATGTGCACGGAACAAGGAACATGTACACGGAACAAGAAACATATACAGGGAACAAGGGGCATTTACACGGAGCAAGGGACATGTACACGGAACAAGACATATGTACACGGAATAAGGGGCATTTACACGGAACAACGGGCATCCATCCATCTTATTAGAACATTTAATTCATTGCAATACATTTGTAATATTATTACCTACTCGACTATGACAGTAATCATCTAGAAATTGGTCGCCAAAAACAAAAATTTAAAAATAGTAGTGAATAAGCAGATATTAACTCACACGGCACATCCTTCCAATGACTTTTCTGGAGACGAGCTGAACGTTCGCTGATGCGAGAGCCACCGCTGTATCGGCCATTATCTCCACCATGGGCGAACCCAGCCCTGAGGACACATACATCTATAAATTAATTTAATCATCTCATAAAAATCACAGCTAGCAAAAAAAATAGCAAACACTTTGCTGGTTTCACTTTAGATGTCTAATCTTATGTGGAATAAAAACTTTGAAGTCATCTTAAGTCGAGCAAAAAATATTAAAATTGTACCAGTCTGTAAATATTTCTCGAATCGAATCGAATATTCGAGCTATTTGAGTCCTTTGAAATATTATTCATTGAAAAAAAAAACATCATTAATATTAATGTAGTTACATTTCAAAATCAGCTAAATTCAATTTTAACCTTTCCTAATATTTTACATTACTTTTTTTTTTTTGATGCACGACAAAGTGACTGCACTATGCCTGATGGTAAGTATAGTATTTTTTAATGATACGGCGACCACCGAGAGACAGATTATCCATCGTCGGTCGCCGCTGTCATGCCGGCCATAATGACGAAAGTCACCCGGTACTGGATATGCACAGGCTGATCCCGAAACGCGACGCGCAAAAGCGAGTCACTATGACGGGCTTTTTCGCCATGTACATGGTGGTTTCGACCAAGTCGGGCTGTATAACCCTACCACCCCGCTATCGCCATTTTCAACATCTTCAAATTTTCTAAAAAAATTGTACAAAATTACAAATAGTACAAAATAAAATCTATCTCTTTATAAAATCTATTTCTAAAATAAAAATACTCTAAAGTCACTTAATTTAATATCAACTATTTGCCAGTCTAGTCAAAATAGGTTCGCCCATTTCCGAGATTAGCCGAAGAGACACAAAAATTTTAAAAATTGTTTTTTTTTTGTTATAAGTACAACATTTCATATGCATTTAGCAAAAAGCTGTTATTTTGACATAAATTCATTATAGATGCTTCAAGTTATCGAGTAAAATACCGAAAAATACAATTAATCAATTCGATTTTCGAATCGATTGTTCAATCGAAATAAAATCGATTAAAAGAACAACAAAATCTCACCAGAATTGACACTTCTCTGTATGAAGCTGTCGAGCACCATGTCGATGAGATCGGGCACGTTCCCAATCGAACCCCATATCTTAGCCTGGACCGAGGGGTACATCTCCGTCTCCTCGATGGTGAGGGTTATCAGCTTCTCCAGTATCTGGGCGACTTGCTTCTGGCGACGGGACTCCTCGGAAGTTTTGCAAAATCTATCGATTATATCTGATCGATTAAACTTTCGAGGAATGACGTCATTGCGGTTAGAGTATTCAGAAACCGTTTCGATTGTCGAGTATTCCTCGCTAATATATTTGCATGCTTTGAATATTTGTAGATACACATAACCCAAATACCATAGGAACCTAAGCGTAATGAATTGGCTCCAGAAATATATGTAAACGGTACTTTAAGGTATATAGGTAATAATTGGTAATGAATTATAGATAATAATATATTAAGATTCTGAATTTAGTTGGTGGTAGAGCCACGCTGAAGCTATTATTGGTTTCAGTATGAATGGGTCGGCTCGTCCAGGGTAGCACCAACCTCTCACAGAAAACCGACGTGAAGTAACAGTGCTTGCATTGTTGCGTTTCGTTCGGTCAGTGAGAGCGCCGGAGACCCATCTCCCCTCCCTTCCCCTCTCATCACCCTTCCCTCTTTCCTTTCTCTCCATTCGCCCAAACACAGGCTGGCAACACACTTGCGACTACTCTGGGGTTGCTAGTGTCTATGGACGGCGGTGATCGCTTAACATCAGGTGATTCGCGTGTTCGTTCACCTCCTATATGATATAAAAAAGTTTCAAATCTCAAATTTAATAGATTTTCGAGAAAAAGCAATAAAATCTAAAAAAAAAGATATATACATAATATATAAATTATGCACTCATTTCAGATAGTCTAGCATTGGCTTGCTTCCTGTACACTGCTTTGTAAAAACTAGCTTAATTCATTATGGTAAGGTTGAATTTGCAAAATCATAAATTTACCGCATAACTATAACTACGTATGTATATTGGGGAATTTTTAGGAACGGTCTTGAGGGCTGCTTTTATTCGAGATTGGTCATCATGGGTTTTATATGTCAATGGCTGTATAGCTTCATAAGACCATTGAATCTATATTATTTTTAACCACGATACGTTACGGGACGCCTAGTAGAGGTGAAACATCCCAATTATTTTGTATAAGTTGTTTGCATAAATGAACAGATTACGACTGGAATCAGCTATGACATAATGAAAAGATAAAGTATTACAAATTTGTTCCACAAAATAATTAGTGTTTGTAATGCGCCTAACATGGCCCTGACCACGGAGTACGTCCCTGCACTGCGCATGCGCCCCCCTCTCAGATCGTACGATGTCACACCACCCTAGTCAGTCGCACACAGACCGTGATAGCGTTAAATGTTTATTTATTACATAGATATCTATTTTATTAAATACAAAATACAAAAAATTCAATTAAGCGCCGGAACGGTGTGTTTGGCGTGTTTGGCGGCATTTATGAAAGGGTGATAGGTCGTATGCGCGTGCCGCATAACATTAGTATAACAAGTGGTTGACAAAACAATTTGAATCTTATGTTTATATAGATAGGGTTGCAAATGTTTTTGAGTATTTCGTTACTAGTCCAAAGTTCGTGTTTTGCGGCGCTACGTCGTGCCAATCCAACAGGTTTACCTGTGCTTATAGATGTTTCAAATAAAAAAATAGCATATTTTTACACAAAAATTTAGATTTATATATTATTGACTATGAAACTACAAGTATTAAGCTAATTTGATTAATTTATAAGATTATAATATATATTGGTTGTCCCGCTCTCACCTGACAAGGTTCGCCAGCCACGGGGTCATGTACTCCAAGCACAAATGTTTCAGCTCTATCGTGGACCCTCGGAAACCCTATGCAATGATATCTACGGTGAGAAACTATTTTTTTTTCTACATACTTTTGCTTCGTATTATTCTTGTTTTGGTATTTACATATTCAACAACTAGCATACTTCATCATGCTTTGCTGTGGCTCAGTTATTGCTCGTTGAATTAAAGAACACGTGCATGGAGTTGAATAAACAATCAAAATTAAAACTTGGCGTCGTTCATCTATGAGATATCTATATATAGCACTCAGTTCTACACTTTTCTGTCAACAAACTAATTTAAAACGCCATCTGTTAGTGACTGATGAGAGTTACAATTAATTACAATAACCAACATTGGTAATTATTTATTACGTAATTTCAAAAATAATGAGGCCATTAATCGAAATTTAAATTACGGTATTTTTCAAGTTGTACCATATCTATACTAACACATTATAAAGAGGTAAAATTTGTGAGTTTGTGATGTTGTAGGGGGTAATCTCAGGAACTACTGGTCCGATTTGTAAAATTCTTTCAATGTTATATAGCTCATTTATTATTATTATTTATCGAGAATGGTTATAGGCTATATATCATCATTCAAAAACCAATAAGAGCGGAGCATTAATGAAGAATGTTTCAAAATTGGGTTTCTTTTCCTCTTGAGAGCTTCCGCTGCGCTAAGGCGTTAGCCCAAAGTAACTATTCCACACGGAATTAGTATACATGTTAATTCAATTTGTTTCCACGGTGCGGCAAAAGATGGCGCTGTTCAATATAAAAACTTTATATACAAAATGTTACCAAATTTTATCAAAGTAGCCACATACATTTCTTAGTTATACGTAGTCCGGTGAAGCTGTTAAGACCTTGCTAGGTCAATAACGTAGTCAGTTCGAGAAAAAAAATCTTAGTTATACTCTTCTTGCTCCTGAATTTATATTTTATTCAAAGCTACATTGAAGGCATCTTTCATCACACGACACGATTTCCTAAAATTTTCAGTACTCCAACGCACACGCATACTCCTATACAATAGACAGAGAAATAGAAAAGTATAACGCTTATCTCTTACGTGACGATTTCAACCAGTCAACTCCAATAGCGTTTTTTATAAAAAAATAACCACTCGATAGAAAGAAGTTTCTTATGAGCACTGAAAACATATAGAGGGTGGATATGATTATTTAAGTAAGCTTACCTGAATACACTCTTCAAGAAACTCGAGAGTGAGACGGGGCTCGTTCTGCGCCAGCTTCTCGCTTACTGACTTTATGAATATAGTATTGTTGGACGGAATGCACAGGCCTGTAAATCAGAACATGAAGTTTAGAATAAGTTTCAAAGGAATTTTGAAAATTGTAAACAAAATCTCATTTCACGATAGAAATTATAACAAACCGGGTTTTCGCCTTTCAATTTAGTTGAAAATAAACGAGTAACAACATCTCCTCGTTTATTGTCTTAATATGTCCATGGTACCGTTGGTACTATTCAACCATTATGGTAGTATTCAACAGACCTCATTATTGCACCTATAGACTCATTATGACATTGGAGGCGAAGGTGTTTCATAGGTAGTCATTTCCTTCAACAAACTCCATTATTATAATCAAGTTTATGGTGCAATTGAGAAAAAGTGCCCAACGATACCCCATCCCCATATTGTAGTAATATGTTCATAGTGCAGTTGAGAAAGAATACCTAATAACCCCACTGTCATAACGCATTCACAATCCAATTAGGAGCGATTATCTAACAACTCCACTTTCCTTACTTGTGAGATGGTTCATCAAAAGATTTCCCCTCCCCTTGTACAAGCTGTTAACATCACAATATTTTTTTTTCCTATTTACTACCGTTGTCCCTTCTTTATAGTCATAATGTGTCCATGGTGTCCTTCAAAATAATCACCCAACAGACCCCACTGACATAATGTTTATGGTACAGTAGAGAGAAAGTGACCAACAACACCCCATCTCCTATTGTCATATGTTCATGGTGCAGTTGAGAGGAAATACACAATAAACCCCACTGTTATAATTAAATCACGGTGCAATTTGAGAAGGAATGCCCAACATCCCCTCCCGATAGTCATAATGTGTCTATGGTGTCCTTCAGAATAATCACCCAATAGACCCCACTGACATAATGTTTATGGTACATTAGAGAGAAAGTGACCAACAACACCCCGTCCTCCTATTGTCATATATTCATGGTGCAGTTGAGAGGAAATACCCAACAAACCACACTGTTATACTGAAATCACGGTGAAATTGAGAAGGAATGGCTAATAACTCCACTGTCATAATACATTCACAATTCAATTGGGAAGAAATGTCCAACAACTCCACTTTCCTTACTTGTGGATCACAATTATCACCAAAAGTTGTTCCTCCATTGTACAAGCTGTTGACACCACGACATTTTTGATTTTTTTTCCAGTATACTACCATCTTTAGCCTGAAGGTCATTCCTAGCTTCATGGGCCTTACTAAGAGGAGCATTTGTGCCACTTAATGGTTTGGCAAAATCTCAATACTGCCAAACTGGCGAAACCTCGGCTTAAGCTGTTGCCTTAGATGCAACGACCAGAATATGTTTAATTTAAGAATTTTACGGTTATCGTCCCAAAAACAATACAAGAACTAATCTTTTTCGGTGTTACCTGAAGTTTCCAGTAGTTGTCCTTCGATCTTGAGGTGGAAAGTGGCAGTGAGAGCACACAGCTGGTTATAAGCAGCGGTACGTAGATTGGGATCACAGGAGCCGAGATTCAAAAGTGCCATGTTCAATAGAGTCCCGGGTACGTCTTTCGGACGTATTTTCTGATGGACGGTTACTGTGTCCTAGAAAAAAAATACACGCCTTATAATTCACTAATAAAATAAGACCAAATCTTCCAACCTAAAGATTTTGGAGAGAAAATGGTATCTGAGATATGCCATGTAGTTCGAAGAATTATTGGTGTATTTAGATATAGTGTATATATATTCTTTATAACGTAAAAATTAATTTAGTTTTGTAGGTTTATTACAAAACCATTTATTTGTTCCCTAGTCACTGTACAAAGAAAAAAATTTATAACGAGAAAAAACAATTCGGTCTCTGGAAATTCGTTATAAATAGTTTTCATTGTATCTGAATTCTTTTTAAATTTCAACTAATAGCCACAAACTTATATTTAATTTAATCTAGATAAACATCTTCAGTTTATTTATATGATAGGAGGCAAACGAACGCCTGATGTTAAGTGATCACCACCGTCCAGAGACACTAGCAGCACCAGGAGTCTCGCAAGTGCGTTGCCAGCCTGTGTTTGGGGGGAGGAGTGAGAAGGAGAAGGGTGGAAGGAAGATGGAGTTGGGGGAGGAAGAGGGGAGGTGGTCCATCTAAAATAATCTAAATTTCTTATTTATTTTTGTTGGAATGCCTAGACTTACTATAGCATACATCCAAAAGTAAGACCTTCACTAAGGTTTATACCTTATATATACCTTTATCTAAGTTAAATGTTTGAGACGCTAAGTCTGGAAGGTAGGGTATAGGTTGAGAGAAGTTACCGGCTGGCTGAGCTCCCATCTGTTCCTGATGTGTATGATGGACTGGACGATATTATCGCAGTCGTTATGGATGAAGCTCAGCGGAGTCGCCTCATTTATTATCGACAGAGAGAACTGATTGTCGTCAACCAAGCAAACCTGGATAACAAAAAAAAAAAATAGGATGATGTAGTTCATTATAAATTACACTTCTTTAATACTGTTTCTTTGCGACATGAAATTGCGGCAATAGGAATATTTATAACTAGCTGTAGCCGCAGCAACTTTTTTTTAGATTGTATTAAAGAAATATAAAATTGTGAGACCATGTACAATTACATAAATGTTTTTTTTTTCAAATTGACTACGTTATTGACTCAGCAAGGTCTTAACAGCTTCACCGGACTACAATAACATTATATAAATGCTTTTTAAAAACAATTGTAGGTACGACATGCACGCCATACATTACGTACAGTAACATGTAACGTGTACATTATATGTATAATAGGAGGTGTGCGAATATCGTTTGAATCGAATCGAATTTTAATACTCGATTCGAAATTCAAATCGAATCATTCGAAATTCACGAATAATTACAGAAAAAATCGAATAATTCGAAAAATTCCGAATAATACTAAAAAATTCGAATAGTATAATAATTCTGAAAAAAATCGTATTTTCGAATTATTTGATTCGATTTTCGAATCAATTTTAATATTCAATCCGGAACGAATAATTCATAAGCTCGAATTATTCGCCCACCACTAATATATAAATACTAACAGCGTGCCGAATGAGGTTTACCATCAGCAAAATATTTTGGAATTTAAACCCACCATATAAACTATCTCAGTGCTCACTTACACTGTGTAAGGAACTAATGAAACAATAACTTAAAATATTATTATAAAAAATTATATTACATTTAATATACATTGTCATTGTAATTATGACTACACACAAAAATAAACGCTTGTCTGTTCCGCAAGTTAAGACACTCACACAATCTAGACAAATTTATAGACATTTCATATGATAAAATTAATCAATGCATTTAGGCTAGAAAATAGGAAATAAACATACATACACTTGACAACATTAATATAAAGTACCTGGGCGACCGAGCCTAGCTCGGTTCTTTAAAAATAATTTTTAAATTAAAATAAACTGTTAGGTTTGCCTCACAAAATTAACATTTTTCAATAAAAAAAGTAAAAAAAAATATCTCTTTTGCTGTCACTCGGATTCGAACTGTGGTTACACGGATTTTCAAAGCAACCGATTTCCATCTGAGCTATTTTTGTTTTGACAGCGCCGGCGTAATTTACCTCTATATTCTAGCTATATTTTTCATTGTCTGAAAACTCAGTTAAAAAAAAGATTTCTGTGAATAAAATCGCTAGCTAGATCGATTTATCGTCCCCGAAACTACCTACATACTAAGTTTCACGGAAATCGCTGACGCCGTTTCTGAGATCCTGAATATATACAAATATAAAAATATACAAGAATTGCTCGTTTAAAGGTATTAGATAGATAGATGCTTTTGCAAATAACAATAAATGAATACCTCATCTATCTCTGATGCGTAGTACACGTCGTTCAGTAGAACCGGATGACCGAGGACCTTGGTCTTCTCTACAGCTGTTATTTGTAACGCTGTCGGTCCAACCTGATTCAATTGTGTAGTTACATTTCGTAATATGCTATGTCCAAATTTTCTTAATTTACGTGTAGAAAATTTAAAGATCTTGAAAAATAATCTATACTAATATTATAAAGAGGTAAAGTTTCTGAGTTTGAAAAACTCTTGGAGTGTTTATATAGCTAATTTATCAAGGATGGTTATAGACTATATATCATCATGCTAAGACCAATACGAGCGGAGCATCAATGAATAATGTTTTAAAATCGTGGTTTTTCTCTCCTCTTGAGAGCTTCTGCTGCATGTTAGCGTTAGCCCAAAGTAACTATTTCAGCGAACGAAGACACGGGCAGAGACTAGTTTTAAAATAAACTAACTCCAATTTTAGTCTTCCTAATACTCCTAATATTACGTTATTTTTCAAGAATAACAATTTATATACAAGTGAAATACGTATATCGTTTAAAAATCTAAATACTTCATCAACAGAAAATTTGAAATTCGTTCACATCTATTAACACTCCGAATATTAATTCCTCTTATTTTGGCTCCAGAGAAGCATTTGCCAGCACTGTCAATGTTTTGTTTCAATTGAGATTACAACATATTTTACACAAAAGTGTCATGTGATTATTTCAATATTCTAACAAGATAGTGGCTCCCTTGTTAGACCTTCCAGGGAGTTTTTGTGGCATCTCAAAATTTCATGGTTCGTGGTATTATTTTCTATTCACTTTACTTATGCAAAATAACCGAACTGTATTACGTAAAACATCACCAAATTTACAAATAATAGAGTAAAAAACACAAGATTATGAATAAAATATAAAATCCACTACATAACAGAGCAAAATTCCGCCAAAAACTCTCTGAATAATAATTAGTACCTGGACGACCGAACTTAACCCATTTAAAAACATTTTTAAATTAAAATAAACTGTTAGTTTTGCCTACCAAAATTTACATTTTCTATAAAAAAAAAATATTTTTCATTGCTTGAAAACTCAGATAAAAAAAATCTATGAATGAAATCTAGCTAGATCGATTTATCGTCCCCGAAACCACCTACATACTAAGTTTCACGGAAATCGCTGAAACCGTCTCTGAGATCCTGAATATATACAAATATACAAGAATTGTTCGCTTAAAGGTATTAGATATACAGTTTCTTTGTACCGTTTTTTAATTCAAAGGATTAAAAAAAAACTTACGATTGTGAAAAATCTGACAAAGTAACAAACTTAATTTATACTGATAATATAACTCACTTTGATCGCCACTTTTGTGTCCTTGTGCGACAGCTTGAGAGCATTGTTGAAGACCTTCAGATCCTCCTCCAGAGCGAGGGTCGCTCCGGGCAGCTTCTGCTGTTCCACGTCCACGTAATCACTCAGCCGGGCGTGGTTATCGATAAACACCAACTTCCTATTACCCTAGAGTTATACCAGCATGGAAATACAAAATCTATACATCTATACTAATGTTATAAAGAGGTAAAGTTTGTGAATTTGTGACGTTGTGATGTTGTAGGGGGTAATCTCAGGAACTACTGGGCCGATTTGAATAATTTTTTCAGTATTATATAGATCATTCATCGAGAATGGTTATAGGCTATATATTATCACGGTAAGATCAATAGAATCGGAGCACAAATAAAAATGTTTCAAAATCGAAATGTTTTTTCTTTTTGAGAACTGCTTATCTATTCCACGCGAACGAAGTCAAGGGCAAGAGCTAGTATATGATAAGAATGTAAATGTAACATATTTGTATTATTAGATTTTTCTGAAAATGTGTGTAATTTAACATTAACATTTAACATTAGCGAACATTTATATAAATTACTTGTCTCTGCCCGCGACTTCGTTCGCGTTCTCAAAAGGAAAAAACATCCCGATTTTAAAACATTTTTTATCTGTACTCCGCTCCTATTGGTCTTAGTCTTGATATATAGCCTATAACCATTCTCGACGAATGAGCTATAGAACACTGAAAGAATTATTCAAATCGGACCAGTAGTTCCTGAGATTACCCCCTACAACATCACATCACAATGTCACAAACTCACAAACTTTACCTCTTTATAATATTAGTATAGATTACAAAAATAAATATTAAATCATACAAGACCCATATCTCCTCAACAATAATGCTTAAAAAATAAGTTTCAATTTTTTTTTTCAATACTAGCTGTGCCCGCGACTTCGTCCGCGTGAAACATTATGTAGAAAACAGTGCCTAATAAAGTCACCTGTCATTAGATCCATTTACTTGCCTACTTTTCTCTCGTATTTAAGTCGCGTCGTCATTAAAATTACAATAATTTTTGATAGAGTGAACCGATTTTAATGAAACAGAGACTAAATGTTACTCGAAAATATGCTTTATATATTTGTTTAATTTATTTTAGGTCGCTTTTTAACGTCTCAGGTCATTAGCGACCCCGATTAACAAAATACATATAGTATAGTATCACTGTAGATTAGGTTACATAAGTTTATAAATGTTTATCATTTTCAAAAATAGTAGGGTTCGTGTATGTCGGTCTTGATCTTAAGAGTCCTATAGGTTGTTGGGAACGTTACACAATCGTCTTTGGTTGTTAAGTACCGCACATTCCACTAATAAATGTAGGACTGTCAGGTCTTGTCCACACTTGCAATTATTTTTCAGTTTTGGTGATTAGATGAATGTGGGTCAAATTTGTGTCCAATCCTCAACCTGGTGATCACTATTTGATCTTTTCTATAACTAAAAGCGGTAAACGATTTGACAAAAAATGATTTTCTGATATTAAATAACATAGTAGTATTTTCTGTTTGCCAATAATGATCCCAATTGATTTTAATTTTATGTTTAACGTATTTGTGTAGTTCAGTAGGAGTTGATTTATTTAGTTGTTACTTTTCATTTTCATTCGTTGCTTGTCTCGCCTCTCTATCTGCCTTTTCATTACCTACTATACCTTGATGACTTGGAATCCATATTTTTTTTAGTAGGTTTTATCATGAACGCAGTATTTGACCAGTGATACATGTTTATACAAACAAAAAGACATACATTCATTTCTAAAATTGATTATAATGTATTTCATGACATTCCTAAAACACACCTGCAACATTATTTTTTTCATAAAAATCTAAAAAAATACAGACTCGTAAAAGTCACATTCTTATTATATGTAAAGATACACCAGTTTAAAATCTCAACAAAAACTGCATACAAAGAACCGTATTAACCCTTAAATGTGGCGGTTCTCAGTGTAACTAGCATAGATCAAGCGATACTCCTAGAAACGACATACCCTGAGCGGCGTCAATATGGCCTCGTGGAACTTCGTGTACTCGCGTACCCAGCTGTTACAGTTGTAGATATAACACGCCTGGATATTCAAGTAGGCCACCTCGGGTAGGACCGTGAACCATTTCTGGAGAAAGTCCGTTCTGGAGGAGACATAACACCATCAAAACAACATTACGAACCTTTGAAAAGAATTCAAATTATCTCCGTGCTTGGTTCCTTATAGACTTTTTTTTTTATTGAAGCACGACAAACTGCACGGCGACGACTGCACTGTGCCTGATGTTAAACATAGTACAATCCAGAAACATCGGCAACCACCGATAGACAGATTATCCATCACCGGTCGCCGCTGTCATGCCGGCCATAGTGACGAAAATCACCCGGTACTGGATATGCACAGGCTGATCCCGAAACGCGACGCGCAGAAGCGAGTCATTATGACGGGCTTTTTCGTCATATACATGGTGGTTGCGACTCAGTCGGGCTGTAAAACCCTACCACCCCGCTATCGCCATTGCCTCGTTCGTTGATCAATAGAGTGCACCACGTGCAGGTGAGGTTGGCTTGGGTGTCTCAAATCTTAAGATGTTACTCGACACCCCTCACACCCCAATTTATACACGTATATACAAATATCCCGCGGCTGGGCAAGAACCTTATTCAATGGGGCCTTAAAAGAATTCACAGAGTTAATGGCATTTCTACGTAGTATTTCTCGTAGGTGCACGATGAAGCTATTATATGCATGAATGAATCGGCTCGCTCTTGGTACTACCACTCGACAAACAGAAACACTCACGTGAAGTAACAGTGCTTGCATTGTTGCGTTTCGATCGGTCAGTGAGAGCACCGGATCTTTAACCTTTTAGGTAATAGTGTTAGGTTTTACAATAAAAACTCAAAGCATGTTACTGATTTGCCGGACTGAGAGCTTAAACGCCACGTAAAGCGGATTTTGGTGTCAAAAAGGGTATTATAGAGTGGATCAGTATGTGAACGATGGTGATGTATGGAATTGACTCCTCTCTGTGCATCCATTAAAAACGATTGTATGATGTATTGGAAATATATATGTTAAGAAAATGTACCCTATCGAGTTTTTTGCCGGTATTTCTCGTTGATTGGGTTGTTTGTTCGATCCGGTGATACTTTTTAAGTTCATAAGTATCTTATTAGAGCTTATAAAGAAGTATTTTTGATGTGATTTGAATCTCTGTAACCGCTTTGAATATAGTTATGCAGAATAAAAAGTTAGGTATACACATTATCACTTAAGCATGAAATAATATTAATTTTATGCTCCTACTCGCAGTCTCGGCAGACGTTGTCCAGCCTTGATATAAAAAAATCCTATAAGTCCACCGCAGCGCCATCTACCGTGTATAATTATGAATGTAAACCATTCTCGGGACCACCTGAACACTCACAAAAAATTTCATCAAAATCGGTCCAACCGTTTCGGAGGAGTTCAGTAAAATACACACGAACACAAGAAATGTATATTATAAATAATATTATATGTTTCTGTTGTATTAAATTCTTAACTGTATTATTCAAAAACCCGAAGTTATAGCTATATTCAGAGCGGACAAAAAAAAAACGACAAGGATTGCATAATAAATAGCAATGTAATCTACGGTCCTGGGGGCCTACCCAATTTGCTTATCGACAATCACTAACGCAATGT
>JACEII010000109.1:1189893-1205153 GCA_014332785.1 Antheraea mylitta
TTGACCCCTTCTCCCCTTAAATTCTTCATGTAATTTATAGGATTCCCTTTGAGTGTCTTTGGTAGATAAAAACTGGAGGGCTAATGGCCGTCCCCTTAGGTGTTTGGGGAGGTGGTTTTTTAACCGGGGAGTGAAGAGCATCGATGATGGGATGTAATGTTACCTTGTCGAAGGGACGTCTCCCAACGGCTTTGTGGTCGCGGCTGCAGGACAGGTAGTCCCCAATACGTTCCTGGTGGTTCCAGAGCAGGCGGTGCAGGGAGACCACGTTAGTATCGCTGATGAATGACAGATTATGCGAGGTATGATCCACGGTCTCACACTCAGATGCTATTTGAATGAAGAACCTGGAAATAGTGTTGTTTTATTTTTCAGTGTCAAGCGGGTTTTAGTTTCAAGAGGCAATTATAGAGTGGATGAATATGTGAACGATGATGATGCTTGGAATTAACTCATCTTTCAGCGTTTTCTCACTAAAAACGAATATAAAATTAGTAAAGGAATGTAAGTTGTGCCCGCGACTTCGTCCGCATGGAACTTAATGCGAAAGACAGTCATTTGTTTACTGGGTCTTAGATATTATCTATAAATTAGTAAGAGGTTGAATTGCATTTACCTACTTACTATTTTCTCGTACTTAGCTCAAACTATCATTCAAGTTACAATATCTTTTAATAGAGAGGACCAATTTTGATGAAACAACAACTAAGTTACCGTCGACAAATTGCTTTATGAATTTAATGAGTGATGCGTGTTCATACAAACAGACAGACATTTCTAAAACTTACTCTTTTTTAGAAACTTGCACCAATTTTTTTTCCACAAAAATCTAAAAAATACAGTAAAGTTAGGTTTACATTCTCTTTATATGTATAGATAATACAAACTTTTGTCCGGCCTCAAAGTGAGCCCTGAGGAAGTGGTTGAAGGGCAGCATGTGCTGCTCCTTGGAGAACTCGACGTGGTTCGCGATGTTCTGGAGTATCTTCGACATTAGCATGAGCCCGCGCTTCACCTGCGCCGGCACCGTCCGACTCACTATGCCCATCTCCTGGGGCGACACTGCACAATATCCCCACTTTCTTTTATACCCTACTAATTTTAGCATTTGAATAGCAATAGCTCGATCGGGGTAGTACCACCCGACACACAGAAAATTTACGTGCATTGACAGTGTTTGCGTTGTTGCGTTTCGTTCGGTCAGTGAGAACGTCGGAGGCCCACCTCTCTCCCCCCCTCCTCCCTTTCCTTTTCTTCCCCTCCCACTAACCCATATACAGGTTGGCAATACACTTGCAACTCCCCTGGTATTGCTAGTGTCTATGGACGGCGGTGATCACTTAACATTAGGTGACCCACCTGTTGGTTTGCCTTCTATATCGATATACAAAAAAAAACATATGCTCCAAGATGGTAAACACGCTAAACTAAGAGTGTAACTGGCTTTTAGACACGCCAACAGATGCCTTGCGAGAGATTTTCAGGTTGGAGTCCGTCAGAAGGGCTTAGAAAGAACTAGATCTCAGTTATATCTGCTAAGTCCTATACTCTCCATACTTAAATATTTACAGTTGCATGTCTTTCATCTCTCTCTTCACTGTTC
The DNA here is from genome assembly GCA_014332785.1 of Antheraea mylitta. NCBI lineage: Eukaryota > Metazoa > Arthropoda > Insecta > Lepidoptera > Saturniidae > Antheraea > Antheraea mylitta. The sequence goes on from JACEII010000109.1 coordinate 1,191,497, forward strand.
TCCAAGTGTGAAAGATATAGAGATAGTAAAAAAAACTGCTTTCCCACAGAAAATAAATGTATATATATAAAAAAAAACTGAGCCAACATGAGACGCCTGGCAGATATGAAACATCGAAATTTTTTTGTTTAAGTTATATGCATAACGGAACAGATTACGACATCAATCAGTTCTGGAATAATGGAAAGCAAATTTGTTCCATAAAAGAATGACTGCTTATTTATTTTATTACATAAATATCCATTTTTATTGGATACAAAATTTAAATAGGCGCAAGCGCGGTGTTTTTGGCGGCGTTTATCAAAGGGCGTTATGTCGTCGGTGCGTTCCACGTAATACTAGTATAACGAGTGGCCGATAAAACAATTTGAATCTAATGGTTAAACAAATAGGATTGCAAATGTTTTTGAGTATTGCGTTAATAGTACCAATTTCGTGTTTTGCGTCACCACGTCTCGCCACGCCAAAAATCAGGTTTACTCTTGCCTATAGATGTTTCACACCAAAAAGGTTTGAATCGATTCCAAAATCAAATACCATCAAATCAAATTCAAAGTTTACTTAAAAAAATGCAACAATACGTCCTAGTTTCCGATTCGCATGAACCTACCAATATATCAGTCACTGTGCCTGCGACTTCCCTGGTGTTGTTTGTATCTATGGATGGTGGTGATTACTTAACGACAGATAACCCACCTGTGCGTTTGACTCCTATTAAATAAAAAGATCTTATTCGATTTTGTAGAGTTCCCTGATCTATCTTCTGAATTCAGAGTCTAGTGCTAATGAAATTAATTAAATCAACTTGAGAGTATCCCAAGCAGCCCAATAATTTATAACGCATGACTATAATGTGTTCTCACACCTGCATTTATTGCGAGGGTAGACAAAACTTATTAAGGGCACCTGTACGTAGGGAAGTAGCATTAGATGCACCTTCTATTATCTCACATACACATAAAACGAAATACTAAAGAATAGCAATAGAAAAAGAATCCATACAATTATACATAAAAACCTTCGGAAATCTGCTGTTGGATGCGTATTTTAAATTAAAATTCGATGGTATCTATATATTAATACGTAAACCAAAAACTTTGTACCCCTTTTTAAAGTAATTCTGTGAACGTATGAACTTGAAAGTTTTTATGGCGGAGAAGTGCAGAAAGGTGTTTATTTTATATAGAATGCATTAGAAGTACATTAAATTAATTAAAATATGCACTATTCACACTACTGCTTGAATTTTACACAACATATACACACATGTAAATAAAAAACACATTTTGACAACCGTCAATAGAGAACTTCAAAAAGAGGTTGCTATGCACGACTGTATGTATTTTTTTATTCTTAAGTTCCAATTACCCTTTTTCATCCTACATTCAATAATGATATTATAACATAACTATTTAAAACACTACTTACGTTCCATACATGCTCTTTGAATTTAATTTAATTACTGGTCCGATTTGAATAATTCTTTCAGTGGTATATATCTCATTCATCGAGAATGGTTATAGGCTATATATCATCACGCTAAGACCAATAGGAGCGGAGCACAGATGAAAAATGTTTCAAAATCGGGATATTTTTTCCTTTTGAGAACAGCTGTGTGTTAGTGTATTTATTCCACGCGAACGAAGTCGCGGGCAGAGGCTAGTGTATATATATTTTTACCCACTCGAACTTTTATATTTTAATGTCGGGTTGTTACACTCTGAACGGCCCGTATAAGGAGCGGCGCTTGTTATTATGGTAACGTCTTCTTCTCTTAACCAACCGAAGTAATGTCAACACAACATATATATCATATGGTGATGTATGATTTGGCTTAATTTTTTTTTTCCTGCCTGGCTTCAATCCTTCTTGAGAAGTATTCTGTTTTACCACTATAAGTTGTGTAATTACGAGGTCTGATAGCTAAGTATTTTACAATTTTTCTTTAGGCTTTAGCTGTGGTAGGCGATTTATAGTTTCTATTTAACCGACATTACCGTTCGGTTTAAAGGCGAAGCTGATCAAGATATATGAGAACTTAATAGTTAAAATACTATAATGTATATAACTAACCGATAGCTGGGTTAATGAACCTCAGGAATAGCACTGTACCGACAGCTCCGACGCCGGTCTGCGGGAACTGGGAGAACCGTTTGCTCAGCACCTGACACGAACATTACACGCACAATATATACGTTATGTTCGGACATAATTTTTTTTATATATATCAAAGGAGGCAAACGAACTGGTGGGTCACGTGATGTTAAGTGATCACCACCGTCCATAGACACTAGCGACATCAGGGAAGTCACAAGTGCGTTGCTAGCCTATATATGGGGAAGGGAAAGGGGTAGGAAAGGGAAAGTAGGAAAGCGGAAGGAAGGTGGGATTCCAGCACTCTCACTGACCGAACGAAACACAACAATGCAAGCACTGTTATTTCACATCGGTTATCTGTGAGAGGGGTGGTACTGCCCCGGAGGAGCCGACCCATTCATGTTGAAACCAAAAATAGCTTCAGCGGGAGGTTTGGGAGGTAGTCAAAAATTATTGTCGACATATCGTTACATACATACATTTTGAGTAGGTGGTAGAGTCACGCTGAAGCTATCATTGGTTTCAGCATGAATGGATCGGCTCGCCCGGGGAGCACCACCCTCTCACAAAAACATCGACGTGAAGTAATAGTGCTTGCATAGTTGCGTTTCGTTCGGTCAGTGAGAGCGCCGGAGACCCATCTCCCTTTCCCTTCTCTCTCCTCTCCCTTCCCCTTTCTCTCCATTCCCCCAAACACCGGCTGGCAACGCACTTGCGACTTCTCTGGGGTTGCTAGTGTCTATGGACGGCGGTGATCGCTTAACACCAGGTGACCCGCATGTTCGTTTGCCTTCTATATGATATAAAAAAAAATTTGGAATGTAGTGTAGTCCGGTGAAGCTGTATAAAACTTTTATTGGTCAATAGCGTAGTCAAATCGAAAAAAGTTGGAAAGTAGTCGAAAATTAACGGTGATAAAATCTACGAGCGGCGTCCCGAAGTTAATAAAACTTCAATAATAAAATGGACAATAAACCCTTTTGTTTCTTCATACTTGGAAGAATTATACTTTGTCAATTAGTTGGTTCCACTTTTACTTCACTCGACGGTCATTGATACTGTGCCTTAACATAGACGCTTAGAGGATGGAGTATAATTTTGTATGTTCTTAGATGATTGGATCAAATTTTAAACACCTATCTTCTTAATTGATTAAGAACGAGAATCGAGTGCAAAGTATTCTCGATAAATATTGCTACTGTCTAAACATTCATCTGGTATAATTCAGAGCTTTTGATATAGGATTTCTTTGACTAACTAAGTTACTATTCTATATAAGGTACTATACACATATGTTTTTGGTGATAATTAACTCATTAATTTTACTTTTTTTTTTCTCTGGATGAAAGGTTTTAAGTACCTGCAGATTTTAAAAAACTAATTGAGTAGTTCACGCTTAAAAATATATCAAACACACAAACTAACATTCTTATCTATATTATTAGTTAGTATAAGAGCGAAATGGATGTATATTTGCATATCATTCCACCCTAGTATTTTTTTAAATAACGTCATTAAACCATGTAATAGTAAAAAAATATTTAAAAAAATAATAAAGTTGCTCACGGATACATTCTTTTTACGTATACAACATATTACACGAAAGCAAAAAACAGGTGCGGACCAAGAGTCTGCAGGATAGAAGAAATTTAAAAAATTGAACCGTCACGGGATGCGTGGCAGATGTGAAACATCGAAACTGTCCGAATCGAACGAATCTCGAATTCCCAAATTACACTATACGTATGCGAGCTCAGTGCGGCAAGGAAATCACGCACAGTCGCAGTGCGTGTGGCATCGCGTCGCCAGGTCTCATACACTCACCACGCAAACAATCAACTTTACCCGAGCCTATAGATGTTTCACATTAAAAAGAACCCTGAAATATTAAAATTCAATATAGTTCCGTTAGTTATCATAGTAGTTCTGTTTGCACCTGATAGAGGCAGTGGCACATACTTCGGAGCTGCGGTGGAAACTTATCAGCCGAGTTGATGATCCTGTGGAACACTTGCTTCGTGAGATCGATTAGATTCGATCTGTTCACCTCTATATCTTGGTTCGGATCCAATCTATAAGATAAAAAAAAAACGGTTGACTCTTAAGAACCGCCCACAAAAGTAAAAAGTCAAGATAATCGAATAACAAAGTTCTTTTATGAATCTTTACACCAATCCATTATATACACCAATAATTACATTATATTGTTCCAAATTTTAGTTCGGTGAAACTGTTAAGACCTTGTTAGGTCAATAGCGTAGTCAGTTGGAGAAAAAAAAAATATTCCAAGACACTTGCAGCATTTTTCACAAAGGTCTAAAAGGCAAAGTCACGTTAGATTTACATTCTTATCTATTCCCACGGCAGCGGCTCAAGCCTAGGTTCGATCCCTCGGTAGGGAGCCCTTGAGTGCGTTGCTTGCGCGATACGGTGACACACAAATATACATCACTGCTACAACACTACACGATCACCCCCACACACGTGCACGCCTACATGCTTACACATGAAAGTGGAAGGGTTTACTTTTTTTCCCTTATCGAACTGAAAAATTTTCCGATAATAAATATATGGAGGAGTTGTTGAGGCGTGTATGCTTGGTACACATATACGTGTCAACAACTCATACATATATGAATAGTTAGCTAAGTCAGCTAAGGTCGCGATTTTGCATGCAACAGGCAACAGCCCAAGCCGAGGTGTGTCGTGCACCCTTGAGCTGGTTGCCAAAAAAAATCGGCTGAGTGCCTTAAGCGCTCGCTTTAGTAGTCCGGTGAAGCTGTTAAGACCTTGTTGGGTCAATAGCGTAGTCATTTCGAAAAAAAAAAAACATTCTTATCTACATATACTAATATTATAAAGAGGTAAAGTTTGTGAGTTTATGACGTTGTAGGGGGTAAACTCAGGACCTACTGGTCCGATTTGAAAAATTCAATGTTATATAGCTCATTTATCGAGGAAGATTATAGGCTATATCACACTAAGACCAATAGGAGCGGAGCAACAATGAAGAATGTTTCTAAATCTGGGATTCTTTTCTTCGTGCGAGCTTCCGCTGTGTGTTAGCGGACGCCCAGAGTATATATCCCACGCGAATGAAGTCGCGGGCAGAGGCTACTTATATATATAGATAGAACTAAATAACACAATAATATGAATGAAATATATAATCCACTGCATGACATTCTAAGATACCGATAGAAACTCCATTTTCGCCGCGAACAGTTCATACATGCCCTTTTTTACATGGGGAAAGCCGGGCTGCTGAGGATGGGTTATGTCCGACTTGACGGACTAAACAACATCCCACCACCATATCGATCTAAACAGAGTAAGCTCAGCTTTAAACTCTCATATAAGCACTACCTTTTGCAACTTCAAGCTCAGTAATTAAAGTGACGTATAATGTACTAGCCTCTGCTCGCGACTTCGTTCGCGTCGAATAGATACACTAACACCAACACTAACACGCAGCAGTTCTCAAAAGGAAAAACATCCCGATTTTGAAACATCTTTCACCTGTTCTCCACTCCTATTTATTTTAGCGTGATGATATATAGCCTATAACCATTCTTGATGAATAAGCTATATAACATTGAAAGAATTATTCAAATCGGACCCGTAGTTCCTGAGATTACCCCCTAGAACCTCACAATATCACAACGTCACAAACTCACAAACTTTACCTCTTTATAATATTAAGTATAGATTCACGCAGTTCTATTGTACGCTCATTTTATTGGTGTATATTTTTTACTTCTAAAATTATATCTGTTTTATTTAGTCTTCGATTTGTAGCCACATTTCTTTTGTGTTATTATCCGTGACGTGTTATGTGTTTGTGTTACTATTATTTATTTATTTTGTTCGTTTTTAATTTTGTATTAACTCTATTATGACCGTCTGAACGTCCATTTATCATTATATAGGCTCACATCGAAAATCAGCGCTGCAGTACTACTGTACTGCACATTTTTGCAGAATGGGTTCGCCAATTGTTGGACATTTATTTTTAATTTTCACATGTATTTTTGTTTGTTTAACTAATTTGGGGCGTAAGGGGTGTCGAATAACATCTTAAGACTTGAGACACCCAAGCCAACCTCACCTGCACGTGGTGCACCCTGCTGATCAACGAACGAGGCAATGGCGATAGCGGGGTGGTAGGTTTTTACAGCCCGACTGGGTCGTAACCACCATGTATATGGCGAAAAAGCCCGTAATAGTGACTCGCTTCTACGGGTCGCGATTCGGGATCAGCCTGTGCATATCCAGTTTTTTCCAGGCCGGCATGATAGTGGCGACCGGCGATGGATAGTGTGTCACTCGATGGTCGCTATTATTTTTGGATTGCACTGTGCTTACCATCAGGCATAGTGCAATCACTTTGCCCTGCTACAAGAAAAAAAAATTGTGTAATTTAATTTAATTGTATGTTTGTTCCAACAATAAAGTATTTCTTTCTTTCTAAACCCCATGGTGCCTTCACTCACCTATATGCCGGGGAACAGGAGCTGCCGACTGGCAATGCGTCTTCTCCCCGGCAGGTGACGGCCCTTCATTAGAGGCCTCTTCACGGTCGAGGAGTCAGGATGGTAGACCCCTCAGGGGAGGACGATAGTTATCCTCCCCGACAGTTCATATATGCCCTGTTTTACCTATGTAACGTGAACTCTATTGAACTGAATTACAAACAAAAGTAGGTGATACCTGGCCGGGTCCACTTCGAAGCTGAGCTCGGGCTGCTCCTCCGCCTGGTCGAGGAGTAAGGAGATGAGCGGCTCGAGCAGCCCGTGCAGGTAGCTGTGCCCGTATATTTTGAAGCAGTACGCCATTATCTTACTGCCCAACGAGTTACCTCGGAACAGAGTCTGCATACAATCTGACACCTGTTGTCAAATTAACGATTTTTAAGTAAAACTTGTTTACGCACGTGATAGATTATTAAAGTTAAAATGTACTAGCTTTTAAATAGAACAAAATACATTGCCTTAAATATTGTAAATAACTTGGTAATTAATAACGTCTATTAATTGTAGAAATTAATCAGTAAGGCTTTTAACAAACTTATTTGCAAAATCTGTATTTAAAAAGCATTACTTTTCAATGTACCCGAGTGACGTCAGTTACATTGTTTTAAAATGGCAAATAACTTGATAGGTAACGAATATTATGTATAAATTATGGTGTAGAAAAATCAGTAAGGCTTTTAACAACTTATTTGAGAAAATAAGTATATTCAAAGAGCACTACTTTCAATTTACGGTAGTTACATTGTCTTTTAAATGGCAAATAACTTGGTAAATAACGAATAATATGTATATACTGTTTTATAGAAGTGATCACTAACGCTTTCAACATATATATTAGCAAAACCACTGTTTAAATAGCCTTAGCTTAAATATATATCAAAAGAATATGACTATGACGTCACTTACTAGTCACTATAAAAACGCTGCCACTTGGGTAGCTAAAGAGGATTGTTAAGACCTCCATAGGTCAATAGCGTAGTCAGATCGAGTAAAAAGGAGCGGAGCTTAGTCTCGCCCAGATCGTCGGATCGTTCACATTTCTAAGTGTAATTAAAACGTATCTATATAGGTAGTTTATAAACAAATCAATGAAATCTTTTTCTTCTATTATTAAGTTGAATAAAAATCATACAATCGTATTATATATGGGCGCACGACCGTGCTGCCATCTGGTTTCAATGTCAGTAAGTAAGAAATTAAATCAAAACATCATTATCTGCAGCTATCTATCAGATAATTCGGAACTTAAATAACACAGAAAATACTATTAGAAACTTTGTATTATATTATTAGAAACTTTCGCTTAACAACCTTATTGCATGGTATAAAACAAATGAGTCTGCTACGTCTGTTTGTCTATCTGTATGTTCGCAATAAACTCAAAAACTACTGAACGGATTTTCATGTGTTTTTCAGCAGCGGATGAAGTAATTTCTGAGGAAGGTTTATATATATATAAATTCTTTTTTATTCTCAAGGCGGGACAACGTCTGCTGGACTAGGGTATAGATACTCCAAGGCTCCACACCTTCGTGGTTCTCATAATAATTGTAATAGTAGTCCCTATGTAGATGACTCTAGAAGATTCTAGACTGACCTCGACCTCCCTGTAGAATATATTCCAGAGCAGGGGAGCGAGGAGATGCTTAGCATCGAACAGCGTCACGAAGACCCTCGCGAGCTCATCCATCTGAGAGGTACTGACGACGCTGGCGAGCGCCATCGCTATCGGCAACTCTCCCTGGCAAATATTACCGTACTACAGTATACTTATACAAACGATAAGCAAAAAGGAGCACATACGATTACAGTAACGGCACGCTAAGATGCCCGTTTTGACAGCTCACAATAATGACGTGAACTGACCATTTATTTTCCTCAAAAAAATTTACAAATACTTCCATCGACTTTTTGGCAGGATTTTAGTTTGTTGTGTAGTGGTTTTTATATTTTATTCATAATCTTGTGTTATTTGACTCTATATTGTGAAAATTTGGTGGTGTTTTACGTAATATAGTTTTTATTGTGCATAAGTGAAATGAATGGAAAATAATACCACGAAGCATGAAATTCTGAGATGCCACAAAAACTCCCTGGAAGGTTCTAACAAGGGAGCCACCATCTTGTTAGAATACTGATTCACACGATGCTTAATATTGAAATGATCGCACGACGCTTGTAATATTAATGAATACGTGACACTGGCAGTAGTAATCTGAAAGACTGATTGCCAAAAATAAAGTAAAAAAAAAATACTTCCGTCATCTGTCGTCTTTGTACTTGTACACCAGTGCATTTAGTTAAATTAAAGATTAGGAATTTGTAGGTGGTAGAGCCACGCTGAATCTATAATTAGTTTCATTATGAATGGATCGGCTCATCCGGGGTAGTACCATCCGACCCACAGAAACACCAACATGAAGTAACAGTGCTTGCATTGTTGCGTTTTGTTCGGTGAGTGAGAGCGCCGAAGGCCCTCCTCCCCTGCCTCTTACCCCTTCTCCCAGACATAGGTTGGCTACGCACTTGCAACTTTCTGGTGTTGCAAGTGTCTCTGGGTGACGGTGATCACTTAACAAATAACATCAACTTTTTTTTGTAAAAACATGAAAAAATTTGTTCGCGTGACCACATTATATACATCTATCTAACTTATATTAATTTTATATGGTTTATAAAACTGTACTAAATTAATTATGTGTATTAAAATTAAACATTCGATAAATTTCAGAACTGCACGTCACTATCTATCTATCTATCTATACTATAATAAAACTGTAACAAGTCGAAATCTGTACATTAAATATTTTTTGAAAATTTTAATCAGGATAGACTATGTTATCGATATAGAAGCCAAAAATAATCTTTTTACAATTTTTGTCTGTCTGTCTGTCTGTCTGTCTGTCCCTATGCACACGCATCACTCTGAAAGTACTGAACCAATCTTGACGAAACTTGACATAGTGATAACTAATATTACAAGATTACATCAAATATACTTTTTGTCCCATAAAAAGCAAAGGGTTGTCCAGGATAAAGAATTAAAGTCTAGAATCTAAACGCGTATTACTCAGAAAGTACTGAACCAATTTCAACAAAACTTAACACAGTGATAACTGATATTACAATGTTACAAATAACAAAAAAATGTCGGGGCTACCTGACATTTGGATTCAAAAATTTAACTGCTTCGGAAACATCGACAAAATTGTTAATAACGAAAGCACCTAATATATCATTGCGTGCCGCTACTATAAAACACAAACTGTAGGAAGTTCTAGAAGTCTGATAAAAATCAACGCATCTAGCTTCATGTTGTCAACAGCTAACTTCCACCCCCTTTCCTGTCGTGTACTTATTGGTCATAATTTTCCCACACCTTTTACCCATGGCTCAATTATTGAGGAACGCTATAAAATATATATCATCACGCTAAGACCAATATGAGTAAAACACCAATGAAGAATGTTTCAAAATCAGAATTTTATTTCCTTTTGTTACCATCATTGGCGCAAAGTAACTATTCCACGCGGATTAAGACGCGGGTAAATGCTAGTAACTTATAAAGTAAAACAAGTGTGCCACAGACAAATCCAAAGTAAAAAAATACAAAAGCAAAATAAAACGACCCCTATTCATTAAAATCCAACCATGAAGATATAAAAGACAGGAATTTTATCTTAATCGGATGTGTATTTTCTGAATAAATCTCGAACATACTAGAAACTTCCATTATTAAATCGTTTTAGAAAGAAACCACACTTATGTTATATGTATCTTATAAATAGAATACAATATAGAGTGAACAAAATAAAAAAAAGTGTATGTGTATTCATATAAACGCGTTGGAAGTTACACTTCATTGGCGTAACAGGATAAAAATCGTTTCAAAAATTTTATCTTTCGCCTTATTCTACGTTTGTAGAAAAAACGACAATAACAATAGAAAATGTTGACTATAGCTAACTTCAGGGTGTCGGTTTTTCGTGACGGTGTGCTCGTGCATCGTAAAAATTTACTCTCATCATTTTTCCTTAACGTGCATAAGAACTATAAGTTCATAAAAAAATTAAAGCGGGTAGATGCCTTTAACTATATCAATTTCGTTCTACCCTTCCGTTGCTAAAACTATAGTAACAACTATCCTATACAATGATACAACTCAGTTTAAAATATAATTAATACAAAAAAAAAAAAAAAAAAACACAGACATACACATTACAACATGAAACACTTAGAATAGTAATCGGAAAGCACTTACATCACTAACCTTGTCTGAGATCATGGTTACCAGCTGCACCAGCTGCTCGAACCGGTCCGCCAGCACCGTCTCCGCCAGGTTCTCGAACTCCGTGCCCTGCTGCAGGATCTTCGTCAACACCTCCATGAACGCGGCACGAGTCTGTAGGTCTCGGTGGTAGCCTAGATCTGAACGAAACAAAAAAAACATCATAGGCACATTCCGTACGCGATAGAAGTGATACCTTCAAGAAATATTAATGCCATGCTAGCGGGCCTGGCGGATGTGATCGTGATTTCATGTTAAAAAAAGCCAACCATAGCTCCACCTACCGGGTACTATTGTCATTCTAAACCATTCTTGAGCCCACGTCAATAAACACAATAAATTTCATCAAAACATGTCCAGTCGTTTAGTAGTTCTTTCACATACAGTATTAGCTAGTGCAATATACAATGAGGAGATCGCGAATATAAGAAACACTGTATAATGTATTCCATCTCATTCTCTCGTACGATAAATCCTATACTTGCACATGTTTCGTCTCTTTATAATGTGACTTTTACGTTTCATCGACTTTCAAATCACAATGAGGCTGAATAGGTTTTAACTTCAAAGAGGGTTAGTTAGAAATAAATGAACATCAGAATAGGAAATTATATATAACTAGCCCCCGCCCGCGACTTCGTCCGTGCGGTATAATAGTTACTTTGGGTTAATGCTAACACGCAGCGGAAGCTCTCAAGAGGAAAAAAAATCCCGATTTTGTTTCATTGGTGCTGCGCTTCTATTGATGTTAGCGTAATGATATATAGCCTATAACCTTCCTCGATAAAGGAGCTATAGTACACTGAAAGGTTTTTTAAAATCTGACCAGTAGTTCCTGAGATTACCACCTGCAACGTAACAAACTCACAAACTTTACCTCTTTATAGTATTAGGTCTCTCCCTATGAAATTGCCGTTTTGTATGGAAAAATGTAAACTAATTTTTTTATGTATTTTTTATTTGTATTAATCGAAGTAATCACCCATGCAATCAATGCGTCTTTGCCAACACAGTAACAGTTTATTGATGCCCATCTTAAAGAAATCAGCTGGACGAAAGGCTACAAATTCTTCAAAGGCATTTTGTACTGCCTTCCCGCCAAGGGGTCATCCAAATTCTAGAATAATTATTATTTTGTAGGCGCAAGGTCTGGTGAGTAGGGCGGATAACGGAGAATTTCCAACCCCAGTTCTTGCAACTTGGAAACCGTCTGCTGTGTAGTATGAGGTCGTGCGTTGTCGTGCAGGAGCAGCGGAGACGAGCGATTGACCAATGCTGGTTGGAGATGTGCCAGCTTCTCCATCATTGTGTTCAGTTCTTCACAGTGCACATCTGCAGTAATGCTCACCCTGTTTGGTAAGAAGCTGTGATAAATCACACCGGCGCTAGATCACCAAACAGTGACCATCACTTTTCTATGAGTAAGTTTTCGTTTAGGGTATTATTAAGTGCTGAACCAGCACCCAACCAACATGCTGAGCGCTTGCGGTTATCAAACAAAATCCATTTTTCATCGCAGGTAACAATGCGGTTAAAAATTCCTTCATTTCTGTGTATGTTGAGCAGTGCAAAGCACGTCTCGACACGTACTTCGCGCTGGCGATCATTGAGTTCGTGGGGCACCCATTTGTCAAGCTATTTTACCTTGCCAATTTGACGCAAATAGGCCAATATTGTTTTGACGCTAACGTCGAAAGCTGCTGCTAATTCGGCCGTAGATTGTGTATCTTCAGCTTCCACAATTGCCTTTAATTGGTCATTGTCGACCAAAGTGTTCGGACGACCGCGAGGTTCATTTTTCAGGTCGAAATTTCCAAAACGGAAGCGAGCAAACCAATAACAGGTGGTGCGTTGGTTTGTAGAGTTAGCTCCGTAAACGTCGTTGATGTTGCGTGCCGCTTGTGCCGCGTTACTGCCACGACGGCACTCATATTCCATAATTACTCGAATTTATTACTTATCCATGATGACAAAAAAGATTAAAATGCGATGAAAATGTAACACTAATCAATAAATAAATTACTACTTTTGGAAAAAGAATTCCATGTTTTAAAAAAAACATTAATTTGAAATTAGAATTCTTAGCCAAACAAATAATATTTTGATTTGAAATGGCCAGTACTACAGAACTGCAATTTTATAGGTAAAGACCTATTATTAGTATAGATTTTTGGCAACCAACATACTTTTACGTGTAAACTTCAGAAGAAAAATTGCATAACAACGCCATCTAGTGATAACAAACATAACAAAATTCATACTAAATTAATGCGAAATAAGTGTGAAAGACTAACCGATACTATGCATGAGGCCAGAGTCAATATTGGCGGAGAGTAAGTTGGACATCGCCTGTATGGTGGCGTTGCGGAGCGTCTCCAGCCTCCCGGGACCCTCAGACATCTCCACCTCATTGCAGTCGTTCAGCAGGTTCATGAACAACGTGAAGTATCTGATCACGGATCAACACTCTTATTTACATTTTATATATACTTTTTCAAACATGCGTGGAAATATTGTCATTAATTTCGAAAAAATAAACACTTTCAGTATCGATTTTACGGACAAAGAAAATCAAATCCATTGCAGAAGCATTTTTTTCTTATTCGGAACATTATAACGCTCCAATAATGTTGTATGAAACGGCGGGCTGGAATTTGGAACATTATAACGCTCCTGCAATGTTTTATTAAACAGCGTGCTGGAATTTGGAACATTATAACGCTCCAGTAATGTTGTATGC
>JACEII010000109.1:1205163-1215458 GCA_014332785.1 Antheraea mylitta
GTTGTATGAAACGGCGTGCTGGAATTTGGAACATTATAACGCTCCAGCAATGTTGTATGAAACGGCATACTGGGATTTTTAAATACTCTTTGAATGGATCTCTTTTATCACTCTTGCCATGCCAAAGCAAGTCTGCTTAATACATATTGGGTTCACTTTTCGGCACAAATGAAAATAGAAAATTGGCCGCAAAGCTGAAAATTTGTTTTGATTTGTTATTTACATACTTAATGGATACAAATTTAATACTTAAAATGACTTTCAACGGTTCAGAGAGTAAAATGGAAATTGATTGTACTCCACCAGATTTAAGACCAGAAGTCAAATTGGCAATGGAAATCTTGCTTCCAGCAAAGTCAAAAGAAAAATACATGAAGTGATATGATATGAAAATTTTATAAGTTGGAAAAACAAGAAAATATTAAACATTTTCTGGGAAACAGTATTTTTGGCGTATTTTAATGAGTATGACTAATGTACATTTTAATATTAATTAAATTAAATGTATAATGTAAATTATGTTTTATTTCTCAGCATTCTTTTGAGAAAAGCACTATATACTCGTATGCCTCGGCGGAAACGGTAAGTGCCTGTCTTCGAACTTACACTCCACCTGCAATTGCCTATTCCCCGGTACTTGCAGTAATGTACTATTATAGGTTTTATGGTGCTCTGAATACGTCTAACATCTAAAAGAAAAATATCGCAGGTACTTATATGTTAAAACGTGTGTACCATATATTACAACTTTTGGTGCTTGCTTGGAGCTGGCGGTGAAGGAAAACATCGTAATGGAACCATAGCATGGTGGTTAAGCTTCTTCTAACTCCTCACCTGCTGCCAAGTTGAGAATCTAATGCCAAGCAACTCTTGGTGTGTTCCAGGACACATTTAAGGTAATAATCATCTTAGACCATGTCGTCACCTAACATTAGATGAGATTGTGGTCAAACGCTGAAAGCGATAAAGTATTTAAAAAATAACTGACTTAAGGAAAAGCTGACTCTTCGCTTCCATGAGGTCCCCCCGGTCTGACTCCTCGGGCTGAAGCGGTAGACCCTTGAGCAGTGCCGCCACAGCCTCCATGCAGGCCTGGTCCAGCTCCCTGCAGCACACCAGGTATCTGTATTATAACACTCTGTTTCATAACAACATTCGGTTCAGTTCTGACCACAGTTGTCCATCACTAAATTGACTGGAAGCCACTGGTTTATGTGATATGAAGTTACAAATGTACATATAGTCCAACTGTTGTTAATTGGTCACTGTTGCCTATAACTATTCATAAGGTTGTTCAGGCATAAATTGGCTGAAAGATGGAAACATAATTTCTGATATATCTTAAATATACAAAGTACAATCGTGGATAAGCGGTCCCTTACGCGTAACCTGCACTTCGACACTATACAGAAACTAGTATGAGACGATAATAAGTGCGCCCTCGAAATCTTTCTTGGACTATTTCTGGTGTGCATTATTTAGGAAGCCGGTACTCACTTAGCATTGGTCCTTCGAGCCCTTTAATGGAAGTCTATAAGGTATTCGCGAATAGACTGTTCATTATACCGAATTGTTACTTAGAAACTAAGTCATGTTTCTATGGACAAAGAGAAATGGTCACATACCTAGTGATCGAGGAAGCGTCAGCACGCAACGGTGGCGCTATCTGGTGACTAGTACCGAGTACCCAGTCTGTTACGTACTCGACCATCTTGTTGCGAAACTTCATCTCCTAAAACCATAAATTCCACCGGCTTTACACATCACTATCTTCCTACCCTTATCCCACTCAAGTAGCGTCGACACAAAGTGTTTTCCTCTCTCCCCTGTCAGATGTCATCTCAGTATTCACACCTTTCATACACATATTATCCTTCTTTTCCTTTATTTTATTTTTGGTAACCAATGTTCTACTAGATTATTAATGCGATTGGCGAGTAATGATATTACAAGTCTCTTGCGATTATTTCAATGAGCTAGCAAATGGTGGTCCTCTTGTTAGAGCTTTGCATGGAATTTTTGTGGCAAGTCAGAATCCGTGCTCCGGATTTATCTCAATCCACTCCACTTATGCACAATCACGGAACTATATTACGTAAAGTACCACCAACATTACACAATATAGAGCCGAATAAGACAAGATTATGGATAAAATATAAATATCACTAACTACATGGCATTCCAAGATCCCATCAAAAACTCCATATCAATCTCAATCCATAAAAACTTCTTCAGTTACATGACTTTCATCTCTACTCTTGACATATTCATAACTAACCTATCACTGCTCAACTTCTCTATCACTGGTGCTAATTTTAACTTCCTCGGGTCTACTCATCTTTAATCTTATTCATTCTAGTTACACCACACATCCAACTTAAAATTCGCATCTCTGTGACATGTAATATCCTCTCATCTGTCTCTTACGTAGCTCAATACTCAGATCCATAGAACATGACAATAAAAAGAATTAAATAAAAATATAACGATATTAAAAAGAAACAACTTCCATTTGTTCCATTACTTACGATACAATTATATAAGGAGCATGCACAAATATTTTAGCTACTATAATATTGTTAATACATTTTAAAGTTATTTTGTCAATGTTATATCACATGCGATATATCACGGGAATTCACAAAGACACTCAATCGTATTGAGACATGATGAAAACGAATATAATACAAGGTAAATGATATCTAACACCCCCACAAAGTCAAGAGTATTGAAATTAAGATTTTCTTGCTTGGGGTATGTGTTGTAGCTTTATTTAATAAAATATCTTTTTCTCATAGGTAGTTTTGCTATCGCGAGACGTAACTCCCAAATTGTTATGTAGTTTTTCCGATATGAATTTACATTACACTAGCACGATATATAGTAGGTGTTATCAAAGAATGTAACTAGCGTGACATATTTTTCACATGTTATATACCCAGTGATACGTGAATATAACTTAAGTGACACGTGATTTCATATGTTATAATATCAGTGATACGTGAATAAAGCAGGTGTGACACGTTATTTATTTTTAGTATGAATAATTAGCGATGCTTGAATAGTTCTATGCCTAATTAGGAACAACTTGATTTTTTTACGGATCACTTCGTAATTACGTATCTTACGAACATCAGTGTGCAAAGTTTTTGGCGGGATATTAGTCTGTCATGTGTAGATTTTATATTTTATTCAAAATCTTACGTTATTTGGCTCTACATTTCTTAGTATTAATTATATTTTATACGTGATATATTTTGGTTATTGTGCACAAGAGAAATGGATTGGAAATTATACCATGGATTTTGACTCGACACAAAAAATTGAAAAGTTTTAACATCACAGCCACCATCTCGTTAGTTCATTGAGATGATTGCAAGAAATTGGTAATATCATTACCTATTCGACAATGGCAGTATTAATCTACTAGAAGATTGATTGCCAAAAATAAAATAAATAAATAAAAACACCAGTGTGATGAACAAGTTTTCAAGTTAAAAATACACTGACCTGTCGAAAAGCCAAATCGTCTCTCCTCCTCATCATAGCTTCGACGACCTGACACAGTTTCGTTTTAATGTGTACAGACAGCACTGTCATGTCTAAGTGACGCACGTATCTGAATTAAATATATGTAAATTAAATCATCAAAAACAAAAAAGAAAATATATAACGCACTTTTTTCTTTTATATATGCTATATTTCAAAAAGTGCAAACATAAGCACCATGCTACTCTGAGAAACTTGTGGCACATCAGTAAGATACTATTGTTAAATTTTCAAAACGAAAATGAAGTGAATTGATTCATTTCTATTGTTATTTTTTAATGTAAAAAATCTATAGGCGCGGGTAAACCTGATCACTGGCTTGGCGACGTGGCGACGCAAAAAACACTTTGCAATATAAATGAAATACTCAAAAACATTTGCATCCCTATCCGTATAAACATAAGATTCATATTGTTTTCTCAGTCACTCGTTATATCAGTGTTACGCGGCACGCACCGACGACCTAGCGCTCTTTGATAAATGCCGCCAAACACACCGCGCCTGCACCTATTTAATTTTTTGTATTTTGTATTTAATAAAAATTAATGTTTATGTAATTAAATAAATAAACAGTCATTATTTCACGGAACAAATTTGTAATGCTTTATCTTTTCATTATGCCGTAGCTGATTCCTATCGTAATGTTTTCTTATGCTTATAAGTTATACGAAACAATTTTGATGTTTCACATCTGCCATGCGTCCCATGACGGCTCATTTTTTTATTGTTCTTCATACCTATTTTAAACATTTAAAATTTGAATATCATATAATAAAACTAGAAAAGTTATGAACGGTATAATTTGAACTACGGTGACTAAAGACCGAAGATCTTAATGAGTATTCAAAATTTCATATTTAAATTAAATAAAGTTAGACTCGGTTTATTTTGGAACATAACTTCTTTAATAATATCATCAGACATCTGACGTGAACTCAAGATATTCTCAAATAAACCTAGCTAGAGATAACATACATACAGTATGTGTGTCCTACCTGACTATAGCGAGCATAAGTCCTTCGATAGATGTCGTACTGAGATGTTCAGTAGGTTGACCCGTCTTCTTGTTATCCAGGATACTCTTCATTATAAAGATCGTATGCTCCACGAACTGCGTATTGATGTCAGTGAGCATCACCTAGGATGATAAAATCCCAGTAAAATAGAAAGAACCTGATGCCATATTTACCATATGTTGCAATCCTTTTATTACAAGCGTAATTCCTTTATACATTTGTCCATTTTTACAGAGATACTTTTATCAAAACTACACGTTTAAATTATAAGCTGCAAATGATATTAATTACAATACAGATGATTTTTGACTTTTGTTTCTGTGATTTTTTTGAATAAATCTTTTTTAGGCGCGTCTAGGAGGTAACTGGACGACAATGCAACGGAAGTCCGTTACGGCAATATGGCGTCACGTTTCTGTACCATCCGGGTTTTAAATATTTTGATTTTGTCAACATATAGTAAATAAACAAATCAATCAATGTAATCAATTCGATGTAAGTCAATGACAAATTAAATCAAAGCTTAATTATCTATAGTGCCATCTATCAGCTAATTCGGAACTTATATAAAATTTTTACTTTAATCGCGTGTGACGGTTACACGCACTCATTTTTTATCACAAATGTCTTTGCAGTTTGTAACTTGTTATGAAATTTCGGACAGCTTCGAATGATTTTTTATCTTTTAATAAATCGATAAACATTGTCTATAAACCATGGAGAATATTGATAGACATTGTCGATAAATCATGGAGAATATCAATAAATTGATAAACATGTTCGATAAATCATAGAAAATATCGATAAACTGATAAACATTTGCAATAAGTCATTGAGAATATCGCTTCGCTTTCTACAAACAATACTTGTTTGTTTGCTCACAACAGCCTGGGCGATATGGATGCAATCTATTTTATTTGCTACTATGAGTTTATTCGTAGTATTTAAGAGTTCTGGAATGTTCCAGATAAATACTTTAGTGTTTGTTTTAAGGTGCCATAGACACTATGAATAAACTCGTAGGCTGTGATGATACGTTCATTTTAAGAGAAAGCCATCAAAGTACATGGGAAATTTGACACTACAACTGTCCCTCCAGGGTCGAAGATCCAAAGGCAGGCTCAAAACAAATTGGAAGGGTATATATTTGGGGTGTAAGGGATGTCGACTAACATCTTAAGACTTGAGACACCCAAGCCAACCTCACCTGCACGTGGTGCACCCTGCTGAATAACGAACGAGGCAATGGCGATAGCGGGGTGGTAGGGTTTTACAGCCCGACTGGGTCGCAACCACCATGTATATGGCGAAAAACCCGTCATAGTGACTCGCTTTTGCGCGTCGCATTTCGGGATCAGCCTGAGCATATCCAGTACCGGATGACTTTCGTCATTATGTCCGGCATGACAGCGGCAACCGGCGATGGATAATCTGTCTATCTGTGGTTGCCGATGTTTTTGGATTGTCTATGCTTAACATCAGGCACAGTGCAGTCACTTTGTCGTGCTTCAATAAAAAAAAATATAAAGTCGCGCAAAGTTTTTGAATGTGATGTCAAGGACAGAGCGAATTGGAGAAGGAAAGTAAGGAAGGCTGACCCCTTAATAGGTGGTAGAGCCGCGCTAAAGCTGTAACTGGTTTCAGTACGAATGGGTCGACTCGCCCCCGGTACTACCACCCGACCCACAGAAACACCTACGTGAAGAAACGTACGTCGCTTGCATTGTTGCGTTTCGTTCGGTCAGTGAGAACGCCGGAGGACCACGTCCCTCCATCCCCTTCCCCACTAATACATGCTGGCAACGCACTTGCGACTCCTCTGGTGTTACTAGTGTCTATGAACAGTGATGATCACTTTGACTCATCTGCCACCTATGACATAAAAAAACACCACGTAGGACAAATATCCAGAAAGAGAGAGAGAGCATATATAACGGTAATTAGGTATTTTAAGATCATACCTGCTGATTCTGATCGAAGAATTTATCGATGATGGCCTTGATCTGATCGAAGAGTATCGGATAGAGCTGAGGCGACATCTCGCGGCCGACCATCTCCTTCACGTGGGTCTGTATCTGCTGACCGAAACGCTCGTTGCTGCAGAGGAGTAGCCTTAGGAGTTGCCCGATAAACCTGATGAAGAGTGTCGAGCACAATAAATTAAAAAAGAAATACTTTTGTACAATAAAAATAGCATTACAATTGTCTGCACAATATAATCTATATCAATGTTTCGTATTATATTTGTATTAGCTACTAGCTGACCAGTGTAAATTCTTCTGCACCAAATGTGTTATCACCTTTTTCAATTGCATTTTAAACGCAACAAAAATTAATAAACCTAAAACCCGCTTGCACACTTACGGTTTCCAAAAGTGAATTAAAGTTTGAGGTGGTAGAGACACCCTGAACCTATCACTGGTTTCAGCATGAATGGATCGACTCGTTCGGGGTAGTACCAGCCGACCCACAGAAAACCAACGTGAAGTGAAACGACGAAAGTGCTTGCATTGTTGCGTTTCGTTCGGTCAGTAAGAGTGCCGGTGGCCCACCTCCGCTACCCCTTTCTTCTCCCCTCACCATTTCACTCTTTCCCTCATTCCCCTAAACGCAGGATGGCAACGCACTTGCAAAACACCAATGGAGTTGGGGTTGGGGGATCACTTAACATCAGGTGACACGCTCGTTCGTTTGCCTTCTATGATATTAAAAAAAAAAAAACTATCAAGGGACTCATTCAAACATATACCCAAATGGTATGTGAGAAATGTTTTAAAATAAGCCTTGAACCCGTACGCAGCATCATCTACCGGGTTCAATTATGATAAAAACTAACCTACATACATTGGCGGTAATGTAAAAAAGAAGCATACAGAGACGAAATATAATTTAAATTTTAGCTCATCTGTCTGCTATATATAATGGAAAGAGAATTTACCAAAGCTCGTCAAGAATTTCATTGACTACAAATTATTGACTTTCGTCCATTATCCTGGAGAATCTCTTACGTGTTATGGGACAAAAAGTATTCTAGATGTGACTCTATAATATTAGTTATCATTGTGTCAAGTTTCGTCAGAATTTGTTTAGTACTTTCAGAGTGATACGTGTTCACAGGGACAGATAGACAGACTAACAAAAATTAAAAAAGGTTATTTTTAGCTTCTATATCGGTAACTAGCCTCTGCCCGCGACTTCGTTCGCGTTCTCAAAAGGAAAAAACATCCCGATTTTAAAACATTTTTCATCTGTGTTCCGCTCCTATTGGTCTTAGCGTGATGAAATATAGCCTATAATCATTCTCGATAAATGAGCTATATAACACTGAAAGAATTATTCAAATCGGACCAGTAGTTCCTGAGATTACCCCCTACAACGTCACAATTCACAACGTCACAAACTCACAAACTTTACCACTTTATAATATTAGTATAGATAAAGTCGATAACGATCATAATTTTCAAAAATTACTTAACGTACAGATTTGTACCAATTTTATTATAGTATAAGTATAAGTTATATAGTTATATGATATCCTGTTTTTGTAAGAGATTCAGTAGCATCTACTTACCTACTCACGTACTTAACTTACACCGTCATTCGAATTATAATAACTCGTGATAGAGTGATCCGATTTTAATGAAACAAAAATTAAATGTTACATGAGGACATGTTTTATGATTTTCTTGGTGAGATTTTATAGTGTACCCAGCACTTTAGCAGTGATGCGTGTTCATACAGAAAGACAGACAGACATTCGTACAAAACGTCAGCATGTCATGACGTGAAATTATAAATTTATCTCCGGCCGAAAATACAGCTCAACGTGCCTAAAGATGCATTCCCTTCATGAATATAACTAGAATGAGACACTCACTGTGTTACAGGACAGTACTGAACTTCCTGTGTACTGTTCGCGAGCACGTTGTAGTTTCTCGTATCTGAAATATTTAAAACAAAATAAGTACATATACTTTACGGTAAAGCTCCCATCTACCGTCAAAAATATTTATGTGTACCCTCAAAAATATTACACCTGTGATGCTAGTTCCACACCTATTGGATATTATTCCAAACCGGATCATCGAACCGTTTACATCTCTGCAGGTATTCATAACTTCAAATATGTAGATTTATACGTAACTAGTGGGCCCAGCGGACCTTCGATAGAATATCAATTCGATATCCGCACCTTCGAGCCCAAGTACTGACGAATTCTTCGAAATTCACATACATTAATTGATTCAAATTGGTATCCATGATGGAAACCATCTTGAAGAAACTTGAACCTGAGAAACATTCGTGTAGTACCACCATATATGGACAAATATAGTACTGTGGATTTAGAAGTTCGAAATCGCTAATACGTCGTGAGCTGGCGTGAGGTGATTATTCCCCTACCTTCCAACGGGGAAAGGTCTACGACCCGACAGTGGGTCTTTTACAGTAAATTGGGGGGAGTAAAAATAAGTAAAGTGGTAGAGCCATGCTGAAGCTATTACTGGTTTCAGCATTAACAGGTCGGCTCGTCCTGTGTAATACCACCCGACCCACAGAAACACCGACGTGAAGTAACAGTGCTTGCGTTATTGCGTTTCGTTCGGTCAGTGAGAGCGCCGGAAGACCACTTCCCCTCCCTCCTCAGTCTCCCCTTTCCCCTTTCTTATTACCCCTCCACCAAATACGGGCTGGCAACGCACTTGCGACTCCCCTGGTATTGCAAGTGTCTATGGACGGTGGTGATCACTTAATACCATGTGACTAACCCGTTCAATTGCCACCTATGATTAAAAAAAAAGTAATAATACCGTGTGAATGTGACCAGGCGGTGGCCGGCCGCCGTTGCAGGCACACGCCTCCCAACGCGCACAGGAATGACGTTATGTTAGCCCATTCTTGTACTTGAGTCTGTAATTAATACATTATTGGAAAGGCCGGGAAATAGGCAATTGCACGTCCGAGTTACGGCTCGAGGACTTCACTGATACAAGACAGGCAATCGCCATTTCCGCCGAGGCATATATAGGCATATATATATTTCCCAAAAGAATGCAGGGAAATAAAAATAAACATAAAGTACCTCAATGTGTAATTCAGTGTGTGTGAAACTGTTAAGATCTTGCTAGGTCAATAGTGTAGTCAGTTCGAAAAAAAAGGTGTACCTCAAAGTCGTGCTCACTGCTGCTGTGATGCGAGACCCTGCGCTTGGCCACAGGCCTGTGCAGCATCTCCATCTGATACTCATCCAGCTTGTCTCCTTGACCCTTTGGGTACTTTTGGAGACCTTTGCACTGAGAATCCCTGTGTACAATTATTTTCCAACATGAAACTTGTGGCACGATCGATGCTTACAAGTTTATCGAATGAGATTTAAGATAGAAAAGCTATTTGACGGTATCGACACTTACAATTTTATCGAATGCGAACGACGATGGAAAAGCTATTTAGTGGTATCGACACTTAAAAGTTTATCGAAAGAGATCGACTATGAAAAAGCTATCTAGCGGTATCGACACTTAAAAGTTTATCGAATGAGATCAATGTTGGAAAAGGTATTTAGCGGTATCGACACGTACAAGAGTATCGAATGAGATCGATGTTGGAAAAGGTATTTAGCGAGCTATCTAGCGGTATCAACACTTAGAAGTTTATCGAAAGAGATCGACTATGAAAAAGCAATCTAGCGGTATCGACACTTAAAAGTTTATCGAATGAGATCGATGTTGGAAA
>JACEII010000109.1:1215468-1227229 GCA_014332785.1 Antheraea mylitta
GACACTTAAAAGTTTATCGGATGAGATCGATGTTGGAAAAGGTATTTAGCGGTAACGACACGTACAAGAGTATCGAATGAGATCGATGTTGGAAAGGTATTTAGCGGTATCGACACTTACAAGTTTATCGAATGAGATCGATGTTGGAAAAGGTATTTAACGAGCTATCTAGCGGTATCAACACTTAGAAGTTTATCGAAAGAGATCGACGATGGAAAAGTTATTTAGCGGTATCGACACTTACAAGCTTATGGAATGAGATCTACGATAGAAAAGCTATATGACGGTATCAACACTTAAAAGTTTATCGAATGCAACTGACGATGTAAATTGACTAATTGTTATTAACGTGTTAAATGATTTCAGGTTACTTAGTAAACTTTTCCACCATCGAAACAGTAAATAATCTAATAAAAAAGTTATAAATTTTAATAGTAATATCAATACTCGAAAAGCAACCATGTCAGTGTAACCATCGAAATATTAAAATAATTAAGTATATTTTATTTTAATACATACCAAGTTCGAAATGTCTCCTCCCATACGGGTTGTATACCGTTGACGCAATGCTCTATTTTCCTCAAAAGAGCCATGATCCGTTTCTGTAAAGCTGCTGTGCCTAAAAAAAGAAGTATTAGAAGAAATAAAAGAAGTAATACTCTCTCGTTATGTAACATTCTTAAACATTTTTTATATGCCCTCGTGCACCTCCTCCTACAAATACACAATCAAGCAAATATACATTTATTCGATATGAGATTTGAACCCATCAGAGCAGCGACAGCGACTGAGCAATATATTAATCACTACACCATTCGTCGAACAAAACTGCAATATTAATATCCTATTAATAAATTTATAATAATAATATCTTGTGGATGCATTACATGAAACTGTACGACCACTTATGCACATGCTCAAAAGATTGAGCAGGTCACTTCACTCAGCAATCTGTTTTATTAAGCAGTTCATTTAAATAAATAACTATAACTAACAAGAACAACAAATATGCAACTGTAGAAAAACTGAAACTAATTTTATTCACGTCAATCAATTAACGAATTTTCTAGTTTAGTATTGAGCAAAATTTATTTTTATTCCTAGTCCGGTGAAGCTGTTAAGACCTTGCTAGGTCATCAGAATCAATTAAAAAAAGCTACTATTCTATTTTTTTAATTCACGATGTTCGTATTCCATTATTTTGAAGCCCTATATCACTTATACAATGTCATTTACAAGACGCCACAGGCGACATCTTACACATTAAAATCAATGAATCTGTTTAGGTTACGGAGCGTGCCAGACATAGTAAACCTATGTGCAAAAATTCGAGCGTTAATTAAAATCGATTAAGCATATATAATATCATAATGACAACCCGATTAGGCCTCCCACGGCAGCGGCTCAAGCCTAGGTTCGATCCTTCGGTAGGGAGCCCTTGAGTGCGTTGATTGCGCGATACGGTCACACACAAATATACATCACCGCTACAACACTACACGATCACCCCCACACACATGCACGCCTGCACGCTTACACATGAAAGTGGAAGGGTTTACTTTTTTTCCCTTATCGAACTGAAAAACTCTCAATTTTCCGATAATAAATATATGGAGGAGTTGTTAAGTTCGTGTATGCTTGGTACACATATACGTTTCAACAACTCATACATATACGAATAGTTAGCTAGGTTAGCTAAGATAGGTCGCGATTTTGCATGCAACAGGCAACAGCCAAGCCGAGGTGTGCCGTGCACCCTTGACCTGGTTGCCAAAATAAAATAAGCGGAGTGCCTTAAGCGCTCGCCTTAATAGTCCGGTGAAGCTTTTAAGACCTTGCTGGGTCAATAGAGTAGTCATTTCGAAAAAAAAAAAATCATAGTGAAGTGCCAACATCTGAGCAGCTCATGTGTTGACGCGTGTGCTCAAATAATATTATCATAATTATTAATTCATTTGACATACTCACTATGAATGTTTTTGTAGTAACACCCCCTCCCTATATCCTGACTGGCTGCTTGTAAAAAAATATTATATAATCAAACTCTGTTATTATCTTGTCATATTATAGCGTAATATAGTATACATGGAATTTAGCAAACCATTTCTTTATTTCACTATAGTTGTACGGAACCATATTTAATATTCCAAAATCAATGTAGCTTGAGCTATCTGCCATTGACAATCCCGTGAAAATCGGTCTAACTGTTTAGATTACTCGAAAAAAAATTTTTTTTTTTGTTTTTTTTTTTTTTTGTTAAATATACTTCCATATCCACTTGGTAAAAAGTTGCTATTTCGACATTACGAACAGACACGGCAATCTTACTTATACGGACTGTATTACGTATAACATTTTTACAATAGAATGTATCGGATAAAACTTGTAAAATAGTATCACAAAGGTGCTCGAGAAATAAATAGAGAGGATATTTAAATAAATAAACTTTTCAATCGAACTAGAAGGATATAGAGCATTGAATTAGGAGTTTGTGTTCTTAGAAGTGAGTTATGGTAACTGACCCGTGGTGAGGACGGTGGAGGTGTGTGCAATCTCCTGGAATACTGTATAGTTGGGGAGCAGGCAGTGTGCTGTGATCTCGTCAGCTCCACACCTGATGTCCGCCTCCTGGCAGAGGAGAGCGAAGCAGGACATGGCGACCAGCACCACCTCCGTGTCCGTAGACCACAAGAACATCAGGAATACCACCTGGCGAACCAACACTCGCTCATTACTCTTATCATTAGGATGGTCCGTTACGTCATGCATGCTTGACGAGCAATACTGACAACACCTGCATTTAGCTTGCACTTTTTTATTGCACAGTCCATGTCAATATTTTACATTAATTTACATATAAAGAAGGTTTTGAGTTTTTGGCGGGATCTTGGAATGCCATGGTAGTGGTACCTTTTTATTTTATCCATAATACCTTGTGTTTTTTTTTAACTTTATTTTTGGCAATTAATCTTTCAGATTATTACTGCTATTGTCACGTATTCAATAATATTACAAGCGTCGTGCAATCACTTCAATAATAAGCGTCGTGTGAGTCAACATTCTAACAAGATGGTGGATCACTTATTAGAACCTTTCAGGGAGTTTTTGTGGCATCTCAGAATTTCATGCTCCGTGGTATTATTTTCCATTCAATTCACTTATGCACAATAAACTAACCATATTACGCAAAACTCCACCAGATTTACAAAACATAAAATCTAACAATACAAGATTATGAATAAAATGTAAAATCCATTACATAACAGACTAAAATCCCGCCAAAAACACTGAATCTTTTGTTATTTGGCTCTATATTGTGTAATGTTGGTGGTGTTTTACGTAATGTAGTTTGGTTATTGTGCACAAGTGAATTGAATCGGAAGTAATACCACGGAGCATGGATTCTGTCTTGCCACAAAAGCTCCCTGGAAAGTTCTAACAAGACAGCCACCGTCTTATTCATTGAAATTATATCAAGAAACTTGTAATATCGTTACTCACTCGACAATGGCAGTAATAGTTTACTAAATAGAAGACTGGTTTCCAAAAATTAACTGAGGCCGGCAACGCAATCTGCGACTCCCCTGGTGTTACTAGTGTCTATGATCTTTTTTTTTTTATACCAAATGAGGCAAACGAACTGGTGGGTCACGTGATGTTAAGTGATCACCACCGTTCATAGACACTAGCGACATCAGGGACGTCGCAAGTGCGTTGTCAGCCTGTATATGGGAGAAGGGGGAGGGGAAGGAAGAAAGCAGGAAAAAGAAAGGGACGTTGGCCTCCGGCTCTCTCCCTGACCAAACGAGACACAACAATGCAAGCACTGTTATTTCACGTCGGTTATCTGTGAGAGGGGTGGTACTACCCCGGGGGAACCGACCCATTCATGCTGAAACCAAAAATAGCTTCAGCGGGGCTCTACCACCTACAAAATCGGTGACCCATCTGTTCGTTTGCCTGCTATGACATAAAAAAATGAAGTAACTGACCTCTAATTTGATGTGCGCCTGTTTGCAGATGGGTATCTGTGCCCCGAGGTTGGCGTACTCCTTGTGCTTGGCGAGGAACTCGTTCCTGTAGGTAAGGATGTCGCGGAGCCACCGCAGCACCTCCGGGTAGTTCGCGATCTGACGCTGGATCAGCTTCTGGCTTATGTTGTACAGCACGTGCGAACTGGAACACATCACTATACTCAGTAACGTCAACCTCTCAATTCGATTCAAATCTTTGAACATCTCCATTTTTTTTCAGTCTCAACTACTACTCTTTGAAATGAAACATCTATAGGCGGAGGGTAAACCTGATTATTGGCGTGGTGACCCAAAACACGAGATACTCAAAAACACTTGCAACCCTATCTTGTAGGCCACTTGTTCTACTAGTGTTACCTAGCGCCCTTTGATAAATGCCGCCAAAAATACCGCACCTGCGCCTAGTTGAATTTTTGTATTTAATAAAAATGAATATATACGTGATAAAATTAATAAACAGTCCTTATTTAATGGAAATAATTTGCAATGCTTTATTTTTTCATTATGCTATGACTGATTCATTCAATGTAACTTATAAAGAACAATTTTGATGTTTCACATCTGCCAGGCGTCCCATGACGGCTCAATTTTTTTTTACATGAAGATTCAATTATATATTCTACCAACTAATTCTATTAGCAACCGATCTTCTCGTAACGATGTTTTCAACACTATACCGTGTGATAACGCCATCTATTATTTCTATTATGTATTATTTCCTCTTCCTTATTCCGCAAATTCAATCTATACCGTCACACTATGTTCTTATTATATTTATATCATTGGAGGCAAACTAACTGGTGATAAACCCCATCCATAGACACCAGCAACACCAGAGAAGTCGCAGGTACGTTGCCAACCTGTGTTGGTGGGGAAGGGGGGGGGGAGTAGCGAAAGAGAGGGAGGTGGTCCTACGGCGCTCTCACTGACCGAACGAAACGCAACAGTGCAGCACTATTACTTCACGACGATGTTTCTATGTGTCGAGAGGTAGTACCGGGGGCGAGCCATCACATTCATACTGAAACCAGTATAGCTTCAGCGTGGCTCTACCACCTACAACAATGATTTTTATATACCTTTTAATATGAAAATTAATCTTTTATTTTATATTAGCTTCTGCCCGCGACTTCGTCCTCGTGGAACAGTTGCTTTGGGCTAACGTTAACACGTAGCAAGCTCTCAAAAGGAAAAACCCAGAATTTGAAAGATTCTCCATTGGTGCTCCGCTCCTATTGGTCTTAGAATGATGATATACAGCCTGTTACTTTCCTCGATAAATGAGCTATATAACACTGACAGAATTTTTCAAATCCGACCAGTAGTTCCTGAGATTAGCGTTTCAACCTTAAACAAATGTCCATCCAGCTTTATAATCTTCTAATATCTTTAAACGAGCAATTCTTGTATATTTTTATATTTGTATATATTCAGGATCTCGGAAACGGCGTCATCTATTTCCGTGAAACTTAGTATGTACTTAGTTTCGGGGACGATAAATCGATCTAGCTAGATTTTATTCATAGAAAACATTTTTAACTGAGTTTACAGGTAATGAAAAATATAGCTACAATATAAAGGTAAATTTCGCCTGCGCTGTCAAAACAAAAATAGTTCAGATGGAAATCGGTTGCTTCGAAAATCCGTGTAACCTCAGTTCGAATCCGAGTGACAGCAGAAGAGATATATATTTTTTTTTTTTTGTAAAAAAAATGTTAATTTTATAAGGCATACCTAAGAGCTTATTTTAATTTAAAAACGTTTTTCAAAGAACCGAGCTATGCTCGGTCGCCCAGGTACTATTGTATATATATTATATATATATATAAATTTCTTCAGTACGTGTTGTTGCATTGTGAACGCATCATTCTTATAAGTATGTTTATTAAGTTATAGTTGGCGCTACTGTGTTTATACATTGTTTACATTGTCTATGCAATTGTCTATTGATGTTCGCTCTGTGCTTTGTGCGTAATAAAGTGTCGTTCATTTATAAAACAATCATTTCATCATTAATGATTGTTAAATTGTTAAGTGGCCAAAATCTTACACGTGTGTATATCACGGAACTCCTCCGAAACGGTTGGACCGATTTTAATGAAATTTTGTGTTCATGTTTCAGTGGATCCGACAATGGTTTATATTCACAATTGGACCCGGTTGGTGGCGCTACGGTTGGCATTTAGGAATTTTAGGTGGTAAAGCCACGCTGAAGCTATTACTGGTTTCAGCATGAATGGGTCGGCTCGTCCGGTGTACTACCACCCGACCCACAGAAACATCCATGTGAAACAACAATGCTTGCATTGTTGCGTTTCGTTCGGTCAGTGAAAGCGCCGGAGGCCCACTTACCCTCCCCTCCCATCTCCTCTTCCCCCACCCTTTCCCCATTCACCTTCCCCCTCAAAAAGGCTGGCAACGCACTTGCAATTCCACTGGTGTTGCAAGTATCTATGGACGACGTTGATCACTTCCTATCAAGGGATTCGTTTGTTCGTTTGCCTCCTATGAAAAAAAAGGACAACATCTGCTGGAACCACTAGTATCAGTATAGATATCCAACTGTCTCCAGGTGTCCCAGTACCTGATATCCCAGAAGGAGTTCAGCGGAGCCTCAGGATTCCACATGTAGACCCGATCAGGTCGGTGCAGAGCGAGGAGTGCGTCCATCGCCGCCTGCGAGATCTCCCCCATCCCGGTCTGATGGACCAGCGACACGAGGTGGTTTATCAGCTCCGCAGTCGACGAGTGGATCTCCAACCCGGGACGTCCTGGGTTCTGTAGTACAAACACCAAATCAGTGGATTGTTTTTGGGAAGCCTCTGGCTATTTCTTTTGCTGAATATAAGTAAATCTCGATTTTTTTTCTCGAACTGGCTACGCTATTGACCAAGCAAGGTCTTAACAGCTTCACCGGACTACTAAGGCGAGCGCTTAAGGCACTCGGCCGATTTTATTTTGGCAACTAGCTCAAGGGTGCACGGCACACCTCGGCTTGGCTGTTGCCTGTTGCATGTAAAATCGCGACCTATCTTAGCTAACCTAGCTAAATATTCATATATGTATGACTTGTTGAAACGTATATGTGTATCAAGCATATACGCTTCAACAACTCCTCCATGTATTTATTATCGGAAAATTGAGAGTTTTTCAATTCGATAAGGGAAAAAAGTAAACCCTTCCACTTTAATGTGTAAGCGTGTAGGCGTACACGTGTGTGGGGGATCTCGTGTAGTATTGTAGCGGTGATGTATATTTGTGTGTGACCGTATCGCGCAAGCAACGCACTCAAGGTCTCCCTACCGAGGGGTCGGACCTAGGCTTGAGCCGCTGCTGAGGAAGGCCTAATCGGGTACTAATAAATCTAGACTTATACATCCACTGCAGGACATAAGTCTGCTCCGTTTTTCATCATTTTTTTTAAGTAAACCACCTATGGGCGAGGATAAACATGTTTGTTGGCGTGGTGAAACGTGGCGACACAAAACACGAACTTTGCACTATTAACGATATACTTAAAAATTTTTGCAACCTTTTCTGTATAAACATAAGACTCAAATTATTTTGCCGTCCACTCGTTATACTAGTTTTACGCGGCACATGCCGACGACCTAGTGCCCTTTGATAAATGCCGCAAAGCACGCCGCACCTGCGCCTAGTTGTATTTTTGCATTTTTTATTTAATAAAAATGAATATTTCTGTAATAAAATAAATAAACAAACATATCTTTTCATTATGCCATAGCTGATTCCTATCGTAATCTGTTATTTTATGTATATAACTTATACAAAACAATTTCGATGTTTCACATCTACCAGGCGTCCCGTGACGGCTCGATTGTTAGTTCTGTGACAGTCTTTTCTAGGTTTTTCAGATGTTGTAATGTCGTCGACCCATCTTACTATTGGTCTTATCACGTTTGAGCTGTCAATCACGGTCATTATTATAATTACTTGTTTTAATTTTTTTTATACTTTTTTTTTAACATCAAATATACTGTTAATACAATAAACTACGCATACGAGGGCGCGGGTATCAACTAGTATGTATGAGATAAAATATTGTATTCCTATTGGTATACAACAAAAAAATCATTTGTATAAAACACTAAGCAATGCTCATATTATTTTAAAACCAAGAAAGGGGTAGAAAGAAAAAGAAAGCCAACTTACACTAAGTAAGAGTACAGGATCCGCATGAATCAACTTGACCAGCCACAGCAGAAGGTTCTTACAGGCCGCCATCTCCTCAGACTTGTTCAGCTTCGACTGCACTTCCTTGGGCTTGAGACTCAACGATATCATCCGAAGAGGAGTGTGCACCGCGTAACCCTGGAACTACACCCACGTACATTATCCCCGGACATTCGAGAACTTAAAAAAATCGGTACAATGCAAATCAAATTCTAAAAAAAATACTATTATTAATACTATTTCATTCGATTCTGTTATGTACTGAAATCGGTACGGGGCAAATTGGACTAAACGAAAAGAATTTGTTTGAATTTAAGTGCGTTTTAATTGCTACGTTTAGTCTTGATTTTATAATTTTACCAACCATTTAAATAAAGTTAGCGACAAAATTGAATTGCTAGATATTCTTTACGTCATGAAGCGACGTCATTTGATGGCAGATGAAATGCAAAGAGCTGTAGGAATGTTGCAATCGGGAAGTAATCAATCTCAGGTATCTCGACATTTTGGCATTCTAGAAGTCGTCTTTGGCAGCGCTACAATAATACAGGAGAACCTGCTGAACAACATCCAGGCCGTAAAAGGAGTACAACCACTCGGCAAGACCGGTACATACAACTGACTGCAAGACGCCAGCCGATGTTAACCGCTCGAGAGATAAGTTTGAGGCTACAAATTTCAAGTGGTGTTGATGTAAGTCCTCAAACTGTGCGAAATCGACTGCATGAGTACGGCCTACGAGCTCGACGCCCAATCAGGTGCCCACCGATACGTCACGGGAATCGCGCTCATCGATATGAATGGTGAAGAGAACGCATAACATGGACCTAGGAACAATGGGATAAAATTATGTTTTCCAATGAGTCGCGATTCGGGTTTAAGCCTGATACAAGAAGGGTGCGAGTGTATCGTCGGCCCGGAAATACTGAATGGGTCTGGTGCATTCAGGAAGTTCATCCATACAGCGACTCAACAGTTATGTTATGGGCGGGTATTATGAAGAACAGGCGAACTGAGCTCGTTTTTGTAAATGGACACATGAATGTTGAAAATTACATTGAGGATATTCTCAGACCTTACGTCTACCCATTTGCATAAACCTTTGGTTCCGATTTTAGGTTAATGCATGACAATGCGCGTTCACATACAGCTCGGCGAACCAGTGAATATTTTGCAACGGAGAACATCTGGGTATTGCCCTGGCCTGCACAATCGCCAGATCTCAACCCCATCGAGCACGCATGAGACATGCTCCAGAGACGTGTTTTGAAGGACTTGGACGGAGCGACAACAACCCAACAGCTGAAGGATTTGCTACAATTCCATTGGGAGCGAATACCGCAAGATGACATAAACAGTCTCATTAATTCAATGAATAATCGTTGCCGACAAGTTCTGAATAGCAGAGGAGACCATACTTTGTATTAAATTGTTCTATTCTTTCACAATAAATACATTTTCTTTAGAAATTTTGTAAAAAAAAGTTTAGTTTCTTATGTATCTTAGTTTCTACAGTATATTCTAATATTGTTCATTTCTGTTATTAAAAGAATGTATAAAGACAACAGCTGTTATTTTTACACATAGAACCCTAAAAATATTATTTTAAAAATAAAATACAAACTTATAATGTGAAGAACCATCCTAAAATTTAAATTAGTACATGTTGCTTAGACTTTTTTGATGAGTGTATTTCGTTCAGAACTGAATTCAGTTTAATTCATGAATTTATGAAGTACTGAAATCGGTGGAATACCGGATCAGACTAAAAAAAGAATAATTAGTCGTATAGAAAAGTATACTATTTCATTTACACCGTAGTTAGCGAAGTAGGTACAGTGCGAATTGGACTAAAAAAATAAAAATATTGGTATAAAAAGTATACTATTTCATTCGGTTATGGTATGTACCAAAATAGATACAGTATGAATTGGACTAAAAAAAATATTGGTAGCTAATAATATACTATTCATTTAGTTATGGTATGTACCAAAATATGTACACTGCAAATTGGACTAAAAATGAGTAATATTGGTGTCTGTGAAGTTGGCATACAAAGATATCGGAATTGTGAAACAAAAATGAGTTCTGATATTCAAATCAATAGTTCTGGAGTTCCTGGAATTTAAAGAAATAGTTCTGCACTTTAAACACCCCATATGAGCATAAGAAATATGGGGGTGCCAAATTCACGCAGCATACAAATGTCATGACAGAGGAGTTCTGAAAGCAGTTCTGGGCTCCTTTGCAATAGTTCTGGAGTTCTTTTCAGTATAAGCAATAGTCCTGCACAATTGAAGTCACGGCATCCCATTGAAAATCACACCGTGTAAGTATGTAAAAAATTAACTCTCGATTTTTGAGTAGTCCTAAGGAGTTCTGGGCTGCTTTACAATAGTTCTGGAGTTCTTTGCAATATGAGCAATAATTCTGCAAAATTGAACCCATGGCAGCCCTTTGAAAATAACATCGTACAAGTATGAAAAAAAACTTTCATTTTTTTATTAATTTTAAGGAGTTCTGGGCTCCTTTACAATAGTTCTGGAGTCCTTTGCAATATGAGCAATAATTCTGCATAATTGAAGACATGGCAGCCCTTTGAAAATAACACTGTACAAATATGAAAAAAAAATTAACTTTTTTATTAATTCTATGGAGTTCTGGGCTCCTTGACAATAGTTCTGGAGTACTTTGCAATATGAGCAATAGTTCTGCAAAATTGAAGCCATGGCAGCCCTTTGAAAATAACATCGTACAAGTATGCAAAAAACCAACTCTCGATTTTTGAGTAATTCTAAGGAGTTCTGGGCTCCTTTACAATAGTTCTGGAGTTCTTTGCAATATGAGCAATAGTTCTGCATAATTAAAGCCGTAGCAGCCCATTGAAAATAACACCATATAAGTATGAAAAAAAAACTTTCATTTTTTTATATATTCTAAAGAGTTATGGGCTCCTTTACAATAGTTCTGGAATTCTTTGCAATATGAGCAATAGTTCTGCATAATTAAAGCTGTAGCAGCCGATTGAAAATAACACCATATAAGTATGAAAAAAAAAACTTTCATTTCTTCTGTTCTGGGCTCCTTTTTGGAATCTGGAGTTCTGGAATTCTTTGCAATATGAGCAATATGCATAATTAAAGTCATGGCAGTCCTTTGAAAATCACACCGTGTAAGTATGAAAAAAAACTTTAATTTTTTTATTACTCATCTATTACATATAAAAAGAATGTAAAAAGAATGTGAATGCGTCTGTACTTTTTTTATTTTCGTAAAAAAAAAAATTGCTGCAGGTGTCTAGTAGTAAAATACATTTCAACCATTTTTAGAAATGTCTGTCTGTCTGTAAAATCATAATCGATCAATCAATCATTATTGAATCTTTTGGGCGCATTAAGGAAGATTTTTACGATACACCGTCACGAAAAATCGAAACCCTCAACATTTTCTATTGTTAGTGTCGTTTTTTCTACAAAATTCTACAAAACAAAATCAAAATCAAAAACCAAGACCAGGACTAGGACCAGGACTAG
>JACEII010000109.1:1227239-1244058 GCA_014332785.1 Antheraea mylitta
TTAGGTTTTACAATAAAGTCCCAAATCATGTTACCGATTTGGCGGACTGCAAATTTAAGCGCCACGTCAAGCGGGCGTTAGTGTCAGAAGAATATTATTGAGTGGAGTGTGAACGATAGTGATGTCTGGAATTGACTCCTCTCTGTGCATCCACTATAAGCAATTGTATGATGTATAGGAAATTTATGTAAAAAAAAATGTACCCGATCGAGTGTCTTGGCGGTTCTTTTTGATAGCTGGATTGTTTTCCGAACCGGTGGTAGTTTTTGACGTTCATAAGCGCATGCATGTGTACCAAGCATGCGTGCCTCAACAACTATATGTATTTGAGAAAGATTTTTTATTTGATATTGATTATGATTTTATTATTACGTAAAACACCTTCAAATTTACAAAATATAGAGTCAAATAACACAAGATTATCAATAAAATATATAATTCACTACATGACAGCCTAAAATCCCGACAAAAACTCTCATTTAATATACTTATTTCGAGACAACTGCAAAACTTTCTTTTCACGCAAACCTAAATAGTACAGAAACGTTATATTTACATTATTATTATAATATAGAAGATATGGTTATTTAATATTGTGAGTATTTTCAGTCACAGTTATTAACTGACATTTGGGTAGCTTATATCAACACAGATTTTTAATACTTGTATAGCAAGCACCAACAAATTAAAAATCATCATCAAACAACTTTCAATCTCACAACTGGTTAAATGTTAAATGGTAAAATAGTAAAATAATGTTAACCGGATCAAGAGATAGTGGGTTCGAGTTCATCTGTAAAAAAAAAAATATAAATGTGTTCTCTTGATTTAATCATTATAACATACGGATCGTTTATTGATTTGAAATAAAAAATTAATTGTAATTTTTAATTTATACAATCCGTATTTTCAGCATTATATATCTATAATGCATTATATATATATCTCACTAGAGAGTTACTGTGCCGCGGGGTTAATTTTTTTTTTTACATAGCTATCGTCCTGACAAGTATTTAAAATTCTGTAGAAACTTAATAAAAACATAAAATACAGTAATTCATCGTTTTTAAATTACAGATTTAAAGCATCTTCACATAAAAAAAGTTTGCTTCAAAATATAAAATTTAACGCAATTGAAACGATATCATCTTCTATATATATTATATGAATGTGAATCTAATGTACATTTCAATAACTTTTAGAAATTTCTTCCTGTCTGTTTCTATGATTATAGTCACGCATTACTGTCAAAATACTGAATTTACAAGAAAACTATAAAGCCTATTCTCTAGAATAACTTAGTCTTTGTTTCATTAAAATCGGTCTACTCTATTAAAAGTTATTGTAATTTGAGTGACGGCTCGAATTAAATACGAGGGAAAAGTAGATAAGTTAATGGATCTAATAGATTTATTTATTTATTAATCATAATTTTTTTACATACAGTTTCAAGCAGACGAAGTCGCGGGCATATTTAGTTACCAATCTGAGGCTATTACTGTCACTTACTCGATTTTCTAATATATTTTTTTAAAGAGAGTACCGGAACATGTTTTTGGACTATAGACAAAAGATATTAACGTAGGTAGTATCTGGTTGTATAATTAATGCCTTCGAGATTCTAATAATTCTTATTTACATAAAATAATATGTTTGGTCAAAAATATTCTATGACATAATTTGTAAGAAGATGAGGTAGATAATGTATATCTATCTAAATTTTTTTATATTAGGTCTTTAACTATGAAATTGCCGTTATGTATGAAAAAATTTAAACGAATTTTTCTCATGTATTTTTTATTTGTATTAATCGAAGTAATCACCCATGCAATCAATGCATCTTTGCCAACACAGTAACAGTTTATGGATGCCTACTAAGGACTGTCATGACTTTAATTATGCAGAACTATTGCTCATATTGCAAAGAATTCCAGAACTATTGTAAAGGAGCCCAGAACTCTTTAGAATTAATAAAAAAATTAAAGTTTTTTTTTCATACTTATATGGTGTAATTTTCAATGGGCTGCCGTGGCTTCAATTATGCAAAACTATTGCTCATACTGCAAAGAACTCCAGAACTATTGCAAAGGAGCCCAGAACTCCTTTCAGGACTCCTCTGTATGTATTTGTATGCTGCGTGAATTTAGCACCCCCATATTTCTTATGCTCATATGGGGTCTTTAATGTGCAGAACTATTTCTCTAAATTCCAGGAACTCCAGAACTATTGATTTGAATATCAGAACTCATTTTTGTTTCAAAATTCCGATATCTTTGTATGCCAACTTCACAGACACGTAATATTGGTATAAAAAAGTATAACATTCCATTTGGTTATGAGATGTATTAAAATCAATAGAGTGTAAATTGGTCTCTAGAAAAAAGTATACCAATACTAGTTGAGTAGTTCAAGCGTGATATGTGACAAACAAACCCATCTGGATACATAATATTAGTTAGCATAGAAAAAAAGCATGACGTATGTACCTGTGTCGCCTTGTTCGATGTTTCAGAGAATAAAGATCTCAACTCATTCGCTCTGGGATAGAGCAAGTCTATTTGCGGCCACCATGGTAGACGTGGTTGTTTTATAATCCTGAAATATATATATTCAATTATATTTTACTAGCCTCTGTTCGTGATGTCGTTCGCGTGGAATAGTGACTTTGAGCTAACGCTAACATGCAGCGGAAGCTCGCAAAAGGAAAATAATCCCGGTTTTGAAATATTCTTCATTGGTGCTAAACTCCTATTGGTCTTAACGTGATGATATATATCCTATAATCTTCCTCGATAAATGAGCTATATAACACTGAAAGAATTATTCAAATCGGACCAGTAGTTCCTGAGATTACCCCCTACAACGTCACAATGTCACAAACTTTACCTCTTTATATATGAGCCTCCTTGAAGGAGTGACGTGTCCGTCAATGGCGAACCTTACTTCCTTCGATTATGAGCACGTATATGACTTGCAAAACCAAAATTCTTTGAAGATCTTGTTGCAGGGCGCACAGTGCAATTGACCATCAGTGTTGTAAGTATAGGTGTAGGAAGGCTTCGAACGGGTTTTACTTATAAGGCATTTCACGTCTAGTTCTTGTAACTGCTTTTCTTCAAAATCTGTAACTGCCTTGTGAACAGCGCTGCACCATTCACGTCTCTGTTTCGCGAGGTCCTCCCAACTCTCACACGGAATATTACATGCAGTTATATGGCACTTTAAAACATCCTTGTAACGCAATAACTGACCTCCAGGAGCGCGTTTACCTTCTTTGAGCTGTGAATAGAAGACGGCTTTAGGTAGCCTGGAGTCATCCATACGAACAAGATGTCCGCACCATCTTAGTTGTCCTTTAATAAACAAGGATTCAATACCACAGAGCTGCGACTTCCTTAATACATCTGAATTCGGAACTCGGTCCTGCCACCTTATTCGAAGTATTGATCTTAAGCACCTCATATGGAAAAAGTCAAGGCGCTTTATATCGCGCTTATAAAGACATCAAGCTTCAGTGGTATACAACAGGATAGGTAAAATTATTGCTTTATATACAGCGATCTTAGTGTGTAATCGTAGATCGTACCTTCTTTATAATATTAGTATAGAAGTATATTGTGACACATTACATAAGCATTCATTCTTAAAAACAATTTACATGATAAACATATCTTTTATTTTTCAGGCTTAGTTAATGGAAAAACATAATGATTTGATTAGCATAAATCCTTCATCGAATTCAGTATTATAAACAGAAGTCAAAATAGAAACGTTTACTGAAACGACCCGTCATCTGTTGTTCATTAATCTAATATATAAAAATCTCATGTCAAGGTGTTAGCTTTGGGATAACTCCAAAACGGCTTGACGGATTTTAATGAAATTGTAAATGTATATTTGGCAGGTATGAGAATAGGTTGCAAAGTACATTTTATACATTTAGGTGACTAGGGCGTCCCTATCCAGATGTTTTTAATTATTTTTTAAAATAATTTTTAATTTTTGTATTTTTTTTATTTGTTATCCAAAGATATCGATACTCCCAAATTGTCACCTTCCTAACCCCAACGTCCCACTTTTTATTCGCGACTTTAGTATTTTTGTAAGAACTATATCGTATCAATTCAACGATCGTTCGTATGTCAAACTAAAGAAAATCTTTCACCAAACCACCAATCACACAGTCACAATGTGTCTGTGTGTGTGTGTGTTTGTGTGTGCGTATGTGTGTGTGTGTGGCAGTGCGTGTTCGCGTGCGTGTGCTCGTGCGTGCGTGCGTGTGCGTGTCTGTGTGTATGCGTGTGTGGCTGTATGTGGGTGTGTGTGTTAGTGCGTCAATCGGCATGTTTACCAATCTTAGACCACATCATCATTCGACCTCAGATAAGATTGAGCTCAATAGGTAAAACTCATATGGTATTAAAAAAAAAATTGACAATAGTGATGACAGAACTCACCTCAGCAGAGAATTTACTAGAACATTGTGGTAGATGATGGGAGTGCTCGAGTTTAGGCAAACTTTGAGAGCGTCGTTATTGTGTGGCATTATTCTGAAGAGAGAGACGAAGCAGTCCGTCATCAGGTCAAGGTCGGAGTACCCGCAGATGAGATTACCTCGGACGTAGAATTTCGACGGGTTGAACAGCAAAGCCTGGGAAGGGAACCATTATCTATATATATCATTATATATATAATTCTTCTGTCCGCATGTATGTGAGTGAACTTCTCTTAAATTTCTGAACAGATTTTAATGAAATTTTTTGTAAATGTTCAGGGTGGATTCAAGAATGATATATATTCACAATTGGATCCCAGAGGTGATGCTGCGGATGAATTTGACAATTTTTTTATTATGAAGGCAGCAAAGTCCGCTTGGAACGCTATAGATTTTTGTATACATGTCAGGGCTGACGTTGGGAGTGCTAATTGGTAAACAAAATACTATATGTGTACTCGTATATTTATCTTACTATTATTATTTTAAACTATATTTTATAGTCCGGCGAATAAACCTTTTCATTTTTTTTTTTTCGAATTGACTACGCTATTGACCCAGCAAGACCTTAACAGCTTTACCGGATCGCTAATCTTTTCATGTTATTAGTAAACTTGTTACTAATGATGTACATGTGTTTACTAACAAAAAAACAGAGCTGTTTGACAGAATCCTGAATGGAGTATTACTAGTTTCCATATTTACAATACAACCCTGAATTTATATCTAAATTTGAAATTATATATTTATGTCCTATATATTATGAATAATATAGGTATACTACAATATATACAGATATATTGTAGGTACTAGTACATTGGGCAAATTCGTGTCAATGCTTAATACAAAACGAAGTAACATATCATTCTCTTTTTTTTAAATTTGACAATTCACGTCATTATTGTAACTAGTGGGCGCCCAGTGGTCGATATTCGACCATAGTTGATTGATTTTTTGAAGTTTAAACTTTATTAGAGTTATTTTGTCAAAGGGTATACTCCTATAATTAAAGGTTTTCATCATGGCTACTCAGTTTCTTGCCATCAGCCATGATCTTTATTATATAATCATTAAAAAAAATCTTTGTGTAAATGGAAATGAAAATTAACTAATAAGCCACGTGGTAAAGCTCAAATTTTAACCAAACATAATTTTACGAAAATAAAGGAATTTATCGTAACCCATGACACAATTTTCAATTAATTTTACACAACACCATGGGGTGGTGGTATTTCTAGGTGATATTGAATTAAATATAGTCTGTTCATTATGAGAAATAGTGATATGCGCAGTATCATCGTTTGGAAAAGTAATGGATGCACAATACAATGAAATGCTGAATCCAAGACAAAGATGTTTTAAATACTACCATTAGCTTTTGAAAATAAATTCTTTTTTGTTGCTACATGAGGTTGAATTGCAACATTGTAACTGCGGAGATTTAAGTCATGGATTACTTTTATGAACAAAATTCTTATTTTAAATATACAAAGTATTATTTGGTTCATTTTTTTATTAATTCATCATTTGAAGTGAGTTCACCATAAAAAATAATAAACATTACAATAATAGTTATATTTTATAATATCATTGTTGAATGTAGGATGAAAAATTGTAATTGGAACCAAAGAGTTAAAGAATACATACAGTCGAGCATAGCAACCTCCTTCATAACCTCTTTTGAACTTCGTAATTATTGACGGCTGTCAAAATGTCTTTTTTATTTACATGTATATATGTTGTGTAAAATTCGAGTAGTAGTGTGAGTAGTGCATATTTTAATTAATTTAATGTACTTCTAATGCATTTTATGTAAAATAAACAGCTTTCTGCACTTCTCCGCCATATAAACTTTAACTATCCCAAATTTCAAGTTCACCCGTTGACGGGAAATAGGTTAAAAAGGGATACAAAAAATTTGCTTCACGTATTAATATACAGATGTGTCAAAACGGCCATCTTAGCGTGCCGCTATTATAATGATCATTAACCCAAATAACCGTATCACGTGAATAAAGTTGCAGTTGTTAGCTAGATTTCACATATAAAAAAATTACCTTAAGATCGTTTATAACGGACTTGACAAGCACAAAGGTGACATTCCCCGAGTCTGCTATATTCAAGTAAGTGGAAGCCTTGCAGAGCTTGACGCAGGTCACAGCAGCAGCCTCTATGATCTGCTTCGAGTTGTTCTGAGGATCTGGTATATAAAAAAGCAGGTTCATACCATGTCTGTTCCTGGCTGGATGACGACAACTGTACAGATGGTAAGAATCCCATTTTTTAACCAACTTCTTTCTTAATTCTATATTTGGCAACCAATCTTCCAATACATTATTACTGCCATTATCGACTACAAGTTTCTTGGGATCATTTCCTTGTTTCAGTCTTATTAAAGCTTTCCAAGGAGTTTTGTGGCAAGTCAGAAACCATGCTTCGTAATATTATTAATGTGAAACATTTACTTGGCGACGTGGCTACACAAAACACAAACTTTGCACTATTAACGAAATACTAATAAACATTTGCAACCCTACCAATATAAACATAAAACTCATATTGTTTTGTCAGCCACTCGTTCTACTTGTGTTACGCGGCACGCGTCGACGACCTAGCACCCTTTGATAAATGCCGCCAAACACACCGCACCTGCGCCTAGTTGAATTTTTGTGTTTTGTATTTAATAAAAAATGATATTTATGTAATAAAATAAATAAACAGTAAGTATTTTATGGAACAAATTTGTAATGCTTTCACCTTTTCATTATGCCATAGCTGATTCCTGTCGTAATCTATTCTTTTATGCATATAACTTATACAAAACAATTTCGATGTTTCACATCTGCCCGGCGTCCCTTGACGGCTCATTTTTTTCCCTTCCACTTCACGTGTACACAATAATCAAACTATATTATATAAAACACTATCAATATTACAAAATATAGGTGTTAAATAACACAAGATTATGAATAAAATATAAAATCAACTATATGACATTTCATGATCCTGCCAAAAACTCTAACCAACTTCATAATGTTCTTAATTGATATAGCTATTTAAAAAAAAAAACTTTATTACTGTTTAAATATATATATATATATATTTGTTCTGTCTGTGTCTGAACTCTTCCTAAATAGCTGGACAGATTTTGATGAAAACTTTTACGAGTGTTCAGGTGGATTCAAGATTTAGATTCAGAACTAGACTGGTAGGTGGCGCTGCGATTGAATTCTGTTTTTTTTTTATTATCAAGGCAGGACAACGTCAGCCGCGCCCGCTAGTGTATATGTAATATTATAAACCGATTTTGAAAGAGAAGGAAATATTTCCAATAAAAGAACGTCCCAAAAGAAGTTTAACTTAACACTTAAAAAAACATACTTAATCCTTTCTTGACCGCATCAATGAAGTGTTTCTTTTTCGTATGCCGAGGG
Source organism: Antheraea mylitta (assembly GCA_014332785.1). Lineage (NCBI taxonomy): Eukaryota > Metazoa > Arthropoda > Insecta > Lepidoptera > Saturniidae > Antheraea > Antheraea mylitta. Next base: position 1,235,169 of record JACEII010000109.1, read on the forward strand.
CTGCAAGGTGCACCGCTGTCTGCGTTTACTATTTCTTCCAGAACTTTCTACAGAACATACAAGAAAATCATTTGAGACTTCTATACTTCTATTTGGCCAGAATAGTATACAACGACCTATGGACTAAGTTGATAAGTGTCTATATAATCATAATATAGGTTTATTGTATTTTTTTTCTATTCGAACAACTTACAGGATTGAGCACTAGAAGCATTATCTGTAAAGGCCACATGGCGACTCTCGATTTCTTGTTGTCACTAAAACTGTCCTGCAGTATATCGAAGAGCGTGTCACAGCATTTACTCAGTTCATCGTTAGGCCGACATTGGACTTCTACGAATTCCTGTGAATACATACACTTATTAAGTGATAAAGCTTGTTCGAGATAAAACTGCCATCATCATTTCATATATCAACACAAGATTTAGTTTGTTGTTAACAGATGGCGTCACATTACAATTTACTCACGCTTTGATATGGTCGCTGTTTCTTAATGTATGACGGTTGTGAATCCAACATAATTCAAGTCGAAATAAAATCGGCTGAGTGCCTTAAGTGCTCGCCTTGGTAGTCCGGTGAAACTGTTAAGACCTTGCTGGGACAATAGCGTAGTCAGTTCGAAAAAAAAAATAGTGAGTGTAACCATCACACGCGATTGATGTAAAACTTGTTATTTGAGTTCCGAATTAGCTGATAGAAATCACTACAGCGCGGTCGCGCGGTCTTATATACATAATTAATTCTATTGTACGATTTTTATTTACGTATATTCAATTTTATTTTTATTTTTTCTCAAAACTTTTCGATTAATTTGTTTATAAACTATTTATTAACAAAATCAGAAATATTAAAAAACCGGATGGTACGGAACGTGACGCCATATTGCCGTAACGGACTTCCGTTGCATTGTCGTCCGGTCAATAAAGTTTTCATAAACAGAACTTTTTCAAAGTCCATCTGGTTGTCTACCACTCTCGAGTTACAATTCCATTGTCGTCTGTTGATGTGTCCCAGTAGTTACACCTTGGAGTCAGTACCTCCCTAGGTTAAACGTGCCTAACATTTTAGACCACATAGAGGTGTAATTGTGGTCAAATGCTAGGACTTAGATGTATGTAGTACTTTAATGGCGGTAACCTGGTCATTCGAATAGATGTATTTGAGAACTAAGTACTAGTTTTGTTTGAAATTGTTTGAAACGATGGAAATCAGTGAATATTAGGAATTAAGATCAAAATAATAAATTGCTGTTATTGTAAGTGTACCCGTGATCACACGCAAATCATTACATTTAAGAATTAATTAGATTCTATACTTTTGTAGACATTCTCTCATATGAAAACTAACCTATAACCGCATCGTGTCAGTTTATTTTTTTGTTACGCTCTCACGAATTAATTTTTCAGTTGATCCTGAAATTTTACATACATAAAAGGGTATAGGGTACTACTGATATAGAAAATGTTATGTTTCCCAGAGATTTGTCAAATTTTCTTTAGAGCGAGTGAAGCCGCGAGCGAAACTAGTAATAATATTTTAACTAGTAATACATTTGAAAAGGACCCGTTTACAATTAAAAGTTATAATTACAAATTATAATTAGATATAGTAATTTTACTTGGTTGATAGGAAAGCAGATAAACACCTCACCTGTGGGTAAGTGTCCATCCAGTTCCAGACGGCTTTCTCCAATGACGTCACCAGCACTATGTGAACCGATTTCCTCAACAATTTGAATTTCTGTATCGATTCTAAAAACAATTAAACAATATAATCTTGATCACACTTTTTGACCGCTCTTAAAATAGATGCGCGGTACACAAATGTACGTACGTATTATATACTAGCTGACCTGTGCAACTTCGTCTGAACAAAATCGATTATTACCTTTTTAAATTGTATTGTTATCCGCGAAAAATCTTAATAAAACTGAAACGCGATCGCAGCGACATCTACCGTTTTCAATTGTAAATCCGAACTATACAGGGACTCACTCAAATATAGATGGTATATGAGAGATTTTCTAAAATAAACCTAAACCCATTCGCAGCATCGCCTACCGGGTTCAATTAAGATAAATACAAACCTACATATATTGCCGATAAATGTCTTACCAGTATTGGCGATAAATTAATATTTGTGAATTTAAATTACATTCCTTGTGATTAACTATTGAAAATAATTTTCCAAAATAAACATTATCTATAATACTGAGGGATAATATACCTTTCTAACATTGAAAAACAATTCAAAATCGGATCGGTGGTACCAGGGATTTCCTGAATACAAAACGATAAAAATATGAAGTATAACTTAAACGTTTAGCTAATTTGTCTAAATGTATCTATATATAACACATAGAAAATTCACCAAAATCCGTCAAGAATTTCATTGAATACAAATTTTAGTCTTTCATCCGTTACCCTAGAGAACCTCTTGTGTTTTATGGGACACAAAGTATCCTAAATGTAATCTTGTAGTATTAGTTACCACTGTGTCAATTTCGTCGAAATTGGTTCAGTACTTTTAGAGTGGTACATGTTCACAGAGACAGACAGTCAGACAAAAATGGTAAATAGACTATTTTTGACTTCTATATCGGTAACATAGTTCACCTCGATTATAATTATCAAAAAATATTTAATGTTTTAAAGTTTTGACCTAATTACAGTTTTATTATAGTTATAAGACACTACTTTGAAATGGAATTTTACGGAACTGGAATAAAACTAATGCGTTGCTCTGTAAAAAAAATAAACGACATTTAAAGTTTATTATTCCACTATTTGTCGCTTTTAGCTTAATCTAAATTTAATAATGATAACCACAATCGCCGTTTTCTGTCAAATTTCAACATGACAACATTTGCCATGGAGCTATCGTTATGCTAAAACGCCATCTAAAAAAATATATGAGTACCTGATCGCTGTTTTAATGGCCAACAGCTGTAAAAAATAGGTACTATAATTAAATACTATAGTTTTCTTACATCGTAATAAATATTAGATTATATAAGATATTCTTTACAATCGTTGTAGTTTGAATTTAGCCGTTAGATTTTATACTTCTAACTATTCAGCTGATAGGTAATTTCGCGATGTAACGTCAGTTCGTCTTGGCGCAATCGTCACTGTGTCGACTTATTTGTATCGACGGGGACGTTGGTTCGAATCTCACCAGTCACCCCTTTTGTTTTTTTTTTTTAAATGTATAGCGTGATGTAATGTAGCTTAAACTTTTATCTAATCTTACTGGTTTATATAATACAAAGAAAAATTACCAAATTCCGTCAAGAATTACATGAACTACAAATTTTTAACTTTCGTCCGTTATCCTGGAGAACCCCATGCGTTTTATGGGACAAAAAGTATCCTGGATGTAGCCTTGTAATATCAGTTATCAATGTGTTAAGTTTCGTTAAAATTGGTTCAGCAATTTCAGAGTAATACGGGTTTAGATTCTAGACTTTAATCCTTTATCCTGGAGAACCCTTTGCGTTTTATGGGACAAAAAGTATATTTGATGTAATCTCGTAATATTAGCTATCACTATGTCAAGTTTCGTCAATATTGGTTGAGTACTTTCAGAGTGATGCGTGTTCATAGGGACAGACAGACAGACAGACAGACAGACAAAAATTGTAAAAAGATAATTTTTGGCTTCTATATCGATAACATAGTCTACCCTGATTAAAATTTTCAAAAAATATTTAATGTACAGATTTCGACTTGTTACAGTTTTATTATAGTATAGATAGAAGAAGATGTGTAACATCGAGATAACTTAAGGATATAAATACACGCAAATTTTGAATTCCTATAATAACACTAGCGGGCCTGTAACGTTGTTGTAACGTTGTCTTGCCTTCACAACGAAATATATCCTACAAGTCAACCGAATCGCCGCCTACCGAATCCGATTGTGAGTCTAAGCCATTCTTGGATCCACCTGAACACACAAAATATTCCATAAAAATCTGTTCAACCGTTTGCTAAGAGCTCAGTCGCATACAGACGGACAGAAGATTTATATATACAGGCTGAATGTTTAGACGATAGCAATATTTATGAAGGATACTCTGCATTCGATTATCGTTTTAAATTAATTAAAAAAATAGTGCTTAATATTTGATCTTAATTTATAGAAAAATAAAAAATATACACAATCCTCAACGCGTATATGTTAAAGCACAGTGTCAATGACCGCCGGGTAATTTCACTTCCACTTGAAAGGGAATGTGGGAACGTCAGGAACAAAACAAAAGGGTTGATTGTCCGTTTTACTATCGAAAGTTATTAACAACGCTCGCAGGTTTTATTAACGGTCATTCAGCCTAAGTTCATTTAAGTTGTTATCCAAAATGTTAGAAATTTATCTAACAAACTTTTCCTACGGTTCTTTTTGTTGTCTATTAGTGTTTGTTTTGATATTATTATTTTATGTGTTAAATTTGACCGTGAAGTGTCATATCCTAGAATTCTGCAAGTGTCTTACTTTCTACCTGGTACAAAGAATTTTGATTTGTTTTGTATTAAACACATACTATTACGCGCAAGCTCAATCTTAGGGCTATATCCAGAGCGGGTAAAAAGATTGACTGAGACTTTACTTAGCTGTTTTGTATCTGTATATTTATATGTATATAGACATATTTTTATATACACAATTTATGAATTTCGAAATCATATATATATATACTGAAGATATATATAATACAATACCTGTAAGTAGTCTTATAAGACGCAGTATATCGACATTTATGTGTTGAATCAGTTCTATATCCGTGTAATCTGGACTTTCTTCAGAACATGATGAAACTTCCTGTATATAAAAATAATATATATAAGGTTTTAGATTTTTAAAGTGAAAATTGTTGGCTCTCGCTAGGGAAAGAATTTCGTCACGCGTTACGCTTTCAACGTAAGGTAGCTATATATATATATATATATATATGTATGTGTATGTATAAGTACGTATGAGTCTATCTGGGTCTAATAGTTTAAAAGATCTATAGTTAATAATTTATACTACGGGACTTTGTACGGTATAATATAGTTTATGAACTTTCTCATATACTGGGTGACTAGTTACTCGTTAGCAATAATTTTACATGATACTCAGTACTTGATACTCGATCTAAATCAATTTAAAAGAAATAGGTTCATAAAATATCAACAAATGCATTTACCTGAAGCCGGGCGCTTATTCTGTTGAATACAGCATTGAAAAAGTTCAGAGACAATGCAAACAGTACTTTACTGGCGAGCTGTCTTAACACATTGTTATTGGGAGTATTCTCATTTCTAGTATCTGTAACAGAGTATTTTATATTACTAATTAAAAATTTTCAAGTCTGATGATTGTCATTGTTAGATGGTTACACTTACTCACCAGACTGATATAGGTGAGTAGAAGATGATTGGGAAAACACCGGGTTTATAATTTATTAAATTGTAATCAATTTTTTTATTTACTTTCTTTTGGCAATCAATTTAGTCAACTTCGGGAGCGCTTGGATTTATTTTTTTTAAACTACAAATCGATTTTAGACTTCGTAAGTTACGTGTATATCCTACGAGATTCGATTCTAGACTTCTGAATATTCCAACTGAATTATTATTCTACTTATTTGTATTGTGCTGACTTAGCGTGTATCTCCCATCCTGTACGGGGAATGCTTGAAGAGCTTAATTTAGTTTAGGCAAGTATAAGGAGTCTATGGAAATATAACTATCTAGAAAATTATTATTAGTGCCATTGTCGAGTGAATAACAATGTTACCAGTTTCTTGAGATAATTTCAATGAACTAACAAGATGGTAGTACTAGGTAATAGTTGTACGGTAAATCCTATCTGGGCACGAACTAAAAAGATCGCAACTCCTTATCTTTGCCGTACCGTGAAGCTGTGGAACAATCACCCGGCTAGTGTGTTCCCTTCTTCGTATAACGTGGGGTCCTTCAAGCGTAACGTGAAGAGACATTTAGGTAGGCAGGCATGATAGCGGCGACCGCAGAAGGATGGCGTGTCTCTCGGTGGTCGCTATTGTTTTTGGATTGTACTGTGCTCACCATCAGGCAATGTGCAGTCACTTTGCTGTACTACAATAAAAAAAAGAATGTGGTGTCGTGGGACACCAGGTAGGAATGAAGTTCCTTCGGCTAATGTAGAATCGACACAATTTGCAAAAAAAAAATCGTGCTCAATTTTATGCAATCGTAATTCAAATTATCAATTTAAATAACAAAATATGTCTCTTTATTTTTATTTCACAACATAAAATTACATAGAAATAGAAATAATTATAAAAAAGGAGAAAGAGAAAGGTATTATACACTCGCTTGTGTATACGACTGTCGCGCCAGCGCACGTCTCATTTAGCGGTTTTATTACACGCACTTATCGTTATGGTTTTACTATCGCATTTTTTTCAGTTCGGTCGCGCAGCAAAATCTCTATCTCCTCCAAGCCTGCCGTATGGAACTTCGTTCCAAAAAAATGGTAGCCTCCATGTTAGAACTTTCCAGGGAATATGGTATGTCAGAATCCATACTCGTGATATTTCCGATCCACTTTACTTGTGCAGAATAAACAAACTATATTACGTAAAACACCACCAATATTAATAAATATAGAGGCAAATAACACAAGCTTATGAATTAAATATATAATGTACTATATGACATTCCAAGATTCCACCAAAAGCTCAAACAATTTTTATAGCTGGCAATAACCATGAAGGTGCGAGAGAGAGAGTAGGTGTTAAAGGAAATAGGAAAGTGATAGGGGTGAGAGGGGTATCAAAATAGCCAGCAAGATGATCTTTTAATTATTATGGAATATAGATCTAAGAACAGCTATCTCTGTATATGGGAATGTGTCCGTCAATACGAGCTAAATTACAATGACGCTATAATAACAAAACATATTAAGCTGGTTTAATGTGTAAAGATTATTATTATAGGGGGACCAATACGTGAACGATTGTTACGGCTTGAAATGACGTTCTCTCTATGCATCCACCAAAAATATATGTAACTATCTGTGTTTTGTAAAACTATATAACAAGACGAAATAAGCTAGATCGAGTTTGTTGCTAGTTCTTCTTGATGAGAGGGTTATTTGTCGGAACCGGTGGTAGCTTTGTCGTTCAAGGCATATTTTGAGGGCCTATTTTAATTAAAGTATAATTTCAGAGTTTTTGGCGGGATTTTAGTCTGTCATGTAGTGGATTTTATATTTTATTCATAATCTTGTGTTATTTGACTATATATTGTGTAAATTTGGTGGTGTTTTACGTAATATAGTTAGTTTAATATGCATAAGTGAAGTGAATGGAAAATAATAACACGGAGCATTAAATTCTGAGATGCCACAAAAACTCCCTGGAAGGTTCTAGCAAGAGATCCACCATCTTGTTAGAATATGGTTTCACACGATGCTTAATATTGGAATGATCACACGAAGTTTGTGATATTATTGACTACGTGAGAATGGCAGTAATAATCGGAAAGATTGATTGCCAAAAATAAAGTAAAAAAAAAAAAGTATAATTTGATCTTAAAGAGGATCTAAATATATACATACATATATATATATATATACACTTCACAGATAACATTGACTAATTTGCTAGGATCTTAACCTATGACAAACGAGTCAGTGTCTGAATTCGCTAACCACTGATCCATTATTGTTTTTGTGGTCTATTTAAAAAATTAAAAAATATCAGTCTAGACCAGTATAATTTTTTTTTTCATATCATATAGCAAACGAACAGGTGGGTCACCTGATGTTAAGTGATCACCACCGTCCATAGACACTTGCAACATTAGGATAGTCGCAAGTGCGTTGCCAGCCTGTGTTTGGGGAGAAATGGAGGGGAGTGGAGGAAGAGAGAAGGTTAGAAGAGGCGGGCCTCCGGCACTCTCACTGACCGAACGAAACGCAATAATACAAGTACTGTTACGTCACGTCGGTTTTCTGTGAGAGAGTGGTGCTACCCCGAGCGAGCCGACCCATTTACGCTGCCACCAGTAATAGCTTCAGCGTGGCTCTAACACTCTATATTTTGTAACATTGATGGTGTTTGTACAAAGAGACGGTCACAATCTTGCTAGTTCTTTCAAATGATCACAAAATACTTGTAATATTAGACAATGGCAGACTAGACGATTGTTCCTAAAACTAAAAGTAAAGACTCACCAATAAACTGGCAGACCTCTCGAAGCAATATCTTAACATTCATAGCTTCCTCGTATTTGGCTGTGTCCTTAGGTTGTGAACTTAGACATATCTCTAGTGTATCCAGTACTATCACCAGACTGTCATGGTAACCTTTTTCTTGTTCACTCTGAGGTCGATTCACACTACACGATATTGTCGGTTGATACTGGTGGATTAAAAAAAAAACATGAACAGTTTCGTCACAGTATAAATATAAGAGAGAGTACGGAAATTACCTACAAATGCTCAAAAACGAGACACATAAACATGCGCACCGACGAGAGGTTTTAAAAGGTATTCTCTGGTATTCTTCTTCTTCTTCATATGGTATTCTATAGGTATTCTTAGGGGTCTTGTCGATGCGCATGTTTGTGTGAGTGTTCCAGTACGAGCATTTATAGGGAGTTTCCATACTGTCTATAATATGTATACTGTGGTTTCGTTTTGTCATAATTAACAACCATTCTTGTAAAAAGAATGTATCGTTACCATGAATTAAATAAAATCGTTTTTATACAAATCTATCGTTGACGTTCAGATCTATTTAAAACTGTATCGAGACGCCAACTTTTTGGTTGTCATGCACTGCAACGTCAACAAATAAAACAAAAGACGATAAAAAAAAAAGAGAAAACGTGTCAAGCAGTCTGGTTGTTTTTTCATC
>JACEII010000109.1:1257490-1273887 GCA_014332785.1 Antheraea mylitta
GAGCACTTATGAAGAATGTCTCAAAATCGGGCTACTTTGGAAGCTTCAGCTGCGTGTTAATGTCAGTATTATATGCGTTGCCATGGTAACGCGATAACATTCTATCGAAAATATTTTCATGGTTTATTTTGTGTTCCTATTCAAAAGGTTTATTCTACGTTACTTTTGTTTCCAATTTTTAATTATACGTGGTACGTTTATATCGGGAACATTTCTAAAGTTTATTTTGTGTTGCTATTCAAAATGTTTAGTAGTAATAATATTCGTCCAATAAGATAGTCGAAGGAATTAATCCATACTGCCAATTCTGAAGTTGTCAATATAGGTATTTTTCTTCTATGTCCAAGATAATGTTAAGGTATAAGAGCCAAATACTCTATATAATATTTCGTAAATTTTTATATTCTTAATTTTCAAGACAACAGAATTCATGCTTCGTGGTATTATTTTTCTTTCATTTCACTTATGCAAAATAAACGAACCATATCACATAAAACGTCACAAACTTAACACAATATAGAGACAAATAACACAAGATTATTAATGAAATATAAATCCACTAGATGACAGACTAAAATTCCGCCAAAAACTCCTCAAAAAATTTATTTCTACTTTAGTTTTGTTCCCAATTCTTGATTTGTGATATATTACGTGTAATAAAAGTATAGTGAGTGTATTTTATATTAGAAATATATGAGATGCTACAAATATCAACATTTTTTTTTAATTCTATCGATATGTCTGTTGTGTTCTTTTTATTTGTTCCGGGTAATCTCCGAAACGGATAGACCTATTTGAACGGGAATTTTACGGGCAAATAAGTAACTAATTGGCTGTTTTATTTTAAGCTAGCGGGTTCAGCAGACGTTGCCCGCCCTGATAATAAGACAAACTATACCTGTACCTTGCCCAAGAATCATTTTATATATTGGTAAAAACGACATGAAGATGCGTTCTGTAGTTTTTGATCTTATCGCGAACATACATATAGACAGACGTGGAATAGGACTTTGTTTTACACTATGTAGTGATAAACTGTTATCCGTGCATTCGTCGTTCGTGTGACGTGTGCTGTACTGGACTCCAAGAATAAATATATACATATGTACATGTATTTATGCCAAAAGGCACCAAACAGGCTGACGGCCCACCTGATGGTAAGTGGTTACCATCGCCTATGAACAACTGCAACACTAAGGGTATCGCTGTTGTAATTGAAAGTCATATGTTTATATTTCATTTAAATTATAGCAAAGTATAATAATAACTTAATTATATCGACACTATGGACATATTATATCTATACTAATATATAAAGCTGAAGAGTTTGTTTGTTTGGTTGAACGCGATAATCTCAAGAACTACAGATCCGATTTAAAAGTTTCTTTTAGTGTTAGATAGCTCATTTATCGAGGATGGCTCTAGGCTACATATCATCACGTTAAAACCAAAAGGAGCTGAGCACTAATGAAGAATGTCTCAAAATCGGGCTATTTTGGAAGCTTCCGCTGCGTGTTAATGTCAGTATTATATGCGTTGCCATGGTAACGCGATAACATTCTATCAAAAATATTTTCATGGTTTATTTTGTATTCGTATTAAAAAAGTTTATTCTACGTTAGTTTTGTTTTCGATTTTTAATTATACGTGTTACGTTTATATCGCAAATATTTCTTAAGTTTATTTTATGTTGTTATTCAGAAAGTTTAGTAGTAATAATATTCGTTCAATAAGACAGTCGAAGGAATTAATCCATACAGCCAATTCTGAAGTTGTTAATATAATTAGTTTTCTTCTATGTCCAAGTTAATGTAAAGGTATAAGCGCCGAATCCTCTACATAATATAACGTAATTTTTTATCTTCTTATTCTTCAAGACCATAGAATTAATGCTTCGTGGTTTTATTTTTCATTCATTTCACTTATGCAAAATATACGAAAGATATTATATAATACGCAACCAACTTCTACACGATATAGAATCATGTAACACAATATTATGAAAAAAATATAAAATCCACTACATGACAGACTGAAATCCCGCCAAACACTCTTAAAAAACTCTATTCTACATTAGTTTTGTTGCCAATTTTTTATTTGTGATATATTACGTATTTTAAAAGTAAAGTGAGTGGAATTTATATTAAAATAAATTATTTTTGGTGAATACAATCTGTGATGCTACAAACATCAACATTTTTTTTAACTCTGTCGATATGTCTGTTTTTTTTTATTTGTTCCGGGTAATCTCCGAAACGACTGGACCTATTTGAATGTTTTTTTTTTCTTAGAAATGACTACGCTTAACAGCTTCACCGGATCACAAGTAATATTTGAACGGGAATTTTACGGGCAAATAAGTAGCTAATTAGCTGTTTTATTTAATATTGTTCGATAATGTGTAGCTTCATATTTTCATTATTTTCTTATACAGTGTGAGCACTGAGGGGTGATATATAGTTTAAAATTCCATTTATGTGGCTGATCATAATTCCATCCCATTCGATACACTATTAGTATTCACATACATAATATACACGATACCTTTTACAGTAGATGATGTGCGTGTGATACAAATATTTTTGAAATAGTATTATTATAATTTACACTAGACGTGTAATCACAATTTTAAATTTATTTAATATATTAAAAAAACGCGCGCGAAGCCGCGGGTAACAGCTAGTAATAAATAAAGAGATAATAAAGAGAGAATTTGGTAGAAGTAACAAAAAATAAAACTTACTTGAAACAACACAACTTATTTGATTTTCACCCACTTTTCTTATATATGTGTTCACTAATATTTTCATCAAATTTTTGAAGTTATACTTCTTTTGGCGCGTTAGGGAAAAATGATGAGAGTAAATTTTTACGATGCGCGCGCACACAGTCACGAAAAACCGACACCCTGAAGTTAGCTATAGTCAACATTTTGTTTCTTTGTATACTTTCAATGTATTACATACCTTTTTTTCTATTGTTAGTGTCGTTTTTTTCTACAAACGTAGATTAAGGCGAAAGATAAAATTTTTGAAAAGTTTTTTATCTTGTTAAGCCAAAGAAGTAAAACTTCTAACGCGTGTACATAAGTACATACATACTTTTTTTTGCTAACAGATACCGCCTGCTCCACCTCGGCCGGACTTTGATGCGTCGCGAGAGAAACTCCAACGTCTCGGCGAGGGTGAGGGAGCCCTCACTAGGGAAGAGTTTGTGAAGATGAAGGAAGAGTTAGAAGAGTGAGTAATCTATAGTCCTAACTGATATTCTATATCAGAATGTGAGCTTACACTTAAGTTTGTTAGGGTATCACAATTAAATGACTTGAACTTATCAACATGAAGGCTCAGAGTCAAGGATTCAGAAAAGGATACAGGTTGTTATTGTCTACTGGTTTGGCTGGTGGAATATCATTCCGATATCCGAAGGTTCGAACCCTGGTAAAACACCATGAGAAAACCTGAAACTGGGAAATGCCTGACTGGGTCGCAACCCCCATGTATATGGCGAAAAAGCCCGTAATAGTGATTCGCTTCTACGGGTCGCGTTTCGGGATCAGCCTGTGCATATCCAGCTTATTACAGGCCGGCATGATAGTGGCGACCAGCGATGGACAGTGTGTCAATCGGTGGTCGCTATTATTTTTGGATTGTACTGTGCTTACCATCAAGCATAGTGCAGTCACTTTGCCGTGCTACAATAAAAAAATAAATATTCTTGGAGTACTACTGTATGTGAGAAAATGTTGTTTTTTTTTCACGGGGCTCAAAGACTAAATATAAAATATATGGCGTTACGGGACGCCTGGCAGATGTGAATCATCGAAATTGTTTTATAGAAGTTACTAACCTGTGCCCGCGACTTCGTCCGCGTGGAATAGTAACGTTGGGCTAACGCTAACACACAGTGGAAGCTCTCAAGAGGAAAAAGACCCGATTTCGAAACATTCTTCATTGGTGCTCCGCTCCTATAGATAACCATTCTCAATATATCAGCTATATAACCCTGGAAGAGTTTTTCAAATCGGACCAGTCGTTCCTGAGATTACCCCCTACAATGTCACAAACTTTACCTCTTTATAATATTAGTATATATATATGCATAAAAGAACAGATAACAACAAGAATTAGCTATGGCATAAAGATAAGTTAAAGCATTACAAATTTGTTCCATATGTTTATTTAGTTTATTACATAAATATTCATTTTTATTGAATACAGTATACAAAAATTCAAATAGACGCAGGCACGGTGTATTTGGCGGCATTTATCAAAGAGCGCTAGATCGTTGGCGCGCGCCACTTAACACTAGTAGAATTCGTGGCAGACAAAATAGTTTGAATCTTATGTTTATACTAATAGGGTTGCAAATGTTTTTGAGTACTTCGTTAATAGTGTAAAGTTCGTGTTTTACACGTTTTTATAGATATTTTACATTAAAAAAAAAATGCACCGTCACCGGACGTGTGGCAGATGTGAAACATAAATGTTTTGTACGAATACGCTGCCACTAAGCGTCGAAACATTTTTTGTTTTGTCACCACAAACGTCGCCAGGCCCATAATTAAGTTTAGGGTGCGTCTATAGATTTTTCACATCAAAACTTAGGTTATACAAAGAGAAAAATTTACATTAAGTTGAGAGTAGGCACAAGCAAAAGTTAGTATAGTATAAGTATGTTCTGTGCCATCAGTGAGTATCTGGCGACGTTTAAGAAGACCGTGGCGATGCACGAGGTGTTCCTGCAGCGGCTGGCGGCTCACCCCGTCTTCAGGAACGACTCTCATCTGCGAGTATTCCTCGAGTACAAGCAGGACTTGTGCGCTAAGCCCAGAGGGAAGATGGAGCTCATCGGAGGATTAGTAAGTTCTTTTTTATAACATTGGAGGCAATCGAACAGACGGGTCACCTGATGTGTTAAGTGATCACCGTCGTCCATAGACACTTGTTACACCAGGGTAGTCACAAGTGCGTTGCCAGCCTGTGGGAAGGGGAAGCGGGTCTCCGGCGCTGTCACCGACCAAACGAAACGCAACAATACAAGCACTGTTACTTCACGTGAATGTTACTGTGGGTCGGGTGGTACTACGCCGAGCGAGCCGACCCATTCATGCTGAAACCAATAGCTTCAGCGTGGCTCTACCACCAACTAACTACCCTACACCTACACAACTAAGTTATCCTTTACATATATGTATATGAGGTATTCTAGGTTTATTCGAATGCATTTGAAAAAAAAATGTGATCCTCAAATTTATAATATGTTTTAATATCCCTTAAAATAATACTTAGTGGTAAATTTTGACTTTTTGAAGTAAAACTATTTTAGTTGCGACTATGAGGTAACTAGACGACAATGCAACGGAAGTCCGTTACGGCAATATGGCGTCACGATTCTGTACCAAACGGTTTCTAATTATTTTTGATTTTATCAATAAATTGTTTATAAACAAATCAATCAAAAAAATACTACGTTGAATGATAATAAAAATCATACAATAGAATTCATTATGTATATATGGGCGTGCGACCCTGTTGCCATCTGGTTTCAACGTAAATAAGTAGCAAACTAAATCAAAGCTTCATTATCGGTAGTACCATGTATCAGCTAATTTGGATAAGTAAATAAAATATAGAACAGTACACAAAAAAAAATTCTTGATGCCTTCTTCCGCCTTCGGGCCGGGGAACTGCTCTACTGGCACTATGTCTACTCCTTTGACCGGTGGTATCCGCTCCTAAGCAGCTCTGATTCCAGTCTGAAGGTGGTGGACCCTTCAATGGGGGGGGGGGGAGATGTTAGACTCCACCTTGATGAACTGTGGGTGTCACATCTTAAGTACATGGGCCTATATACTTTAAAAGTGCCAGGGCGAAGAACATACCCGTTTTAATCGGCCCCCAGGTCTCATTCAGGCGTGGCAACAATAGTTCCTGTGGTGTTGAAGTTTTAGTGTTCTGGGTTTATTTCTTATCGTGTTGTTGATGTGTGCGTGTAAGATGGAGAAATGATACTCCAGAATATACACTAAAAATTAAAATGTGTTACTTTAGAAAATTTCACAAGGGTTAGCATGGAGGCTACACAAGGACTGACTCAAGTGGGGTCCGTGGCTAATGATGTAGTACTTTACAATACAAAAAATATAATCAGCATTGCCACCACACAGTCATATCCATAGGTGGTGGTAAAGCCATGCTGAAGCTATTACTAGTTTTAGCATGAATGGGTCGGTTCGTTTGGGGCAGTACCACTCTCTTAGAGAAACACCGACATGTAACAGTGTTTGCTTTGTTGCGTTTCTTTCGGTCAGTGAGCGCCGGAGGCCAACCTCTCCTCATTTTCGTCCTCTCCTCTTCCATTCATCCCCCCCCCCAACACAAGCTGGCATCGCATTTGCGACTCCCCCAAGTTGCAAGTGTCTACTATTGATGGTGGTGATCACTTAACATCAGCTGAACTGCCTGTTCGTTTACCTCCTATGATATAAAAAGAAAGGCGACAGTAACCAATTAACATAAGATGGACCGTCTGTCTATTTAAAAAAAAATACAGCATTTCTAACAATTTTAATGAATAAAATATGTTCCCAGGTTAGATCGATGACTACTACAACGGACGAGTTCTACCTCGGTGTCACGGTCAGAGATGTGAATGACTTCTTCGAACAAGAAACAGCGTTCTTGCAGGAATACTACTCTCATCTCAAAGAGGCAGTTGCTAAAGTCGACCGGATGACATCGAAGCATAAAGGTATTTCATATTTAATATTGTACCTGGCATAAGCGACTTTATTACCCAGATAATACTGTGAAACAGCTTTGGTATCTTAATATATAAAATTCTCGTGTCGTGGTGTTTGTGGTTAAACCCCTCCGAAACTTTCCCAATTCTCATGAAATTTTGTGTGCATATTGGGTAGGTCTGAGAATCGGACAACATCTATTTTTCATCCCCCTAAATGTTAAGCGTTATCCACTCCTTAATTTTTTTTTTTTCAATTTTAGAAAAAAAAAATTATTTTTTTTATGATACAGCATTGGTAAATACATATAACCCTGAATTTTCAACCCTTTACAACCAACCCCTATTTTACCATCGCAATATAAAATTGTCGTAATATTATACAGAGGTAAAGTTTGTGAGTTTGTGACGTTGTAGGGGGTAATCTCAGGAACTACTGGTCCGATTTGAAATTCTTTCAATGTTATATAGCTTATTTATCGTGAATGGTTATAGACTACACATCATCACGCTAAGACCAATAGGAGCGTAGCAACAATGAAGAATGTTTAAAAATCGGGGGTATTTTTCTCTTGAAAGCTTCCGCTGCGTGTTAACGTTAGTCTAAAGTATCTATTACACGGGAACGAAGTCGCGGGCAGAGGCTAATATTAGTATAGATTTGCTTAAATCTATACTATAATAAAACTGTAACAAGTCGAAGTCTGTACATTAGATATTTTTTTAAATTTTAATCAGCGTAGTCTATGTTAATGACATAAAAGACAAAAATAATCGTTTTTAAAATTTTTGTATGTCTGTGTGTCCCTGTGAACACGTATCACTCTGAAAGTACTGAACCAATTTTGACGAAACTTGACACAGGGATTTACTAATATTACAAGGATATATCTTATTTTTTGTCTTATAATACACAAGGGGTTCTCCAAAATAACGGACGAAAGTTAAAAAAAGTTCATGAAATTTTAATGGATTGTGGTATTTTTTCTTTGTGCTTTATATAGCAGACAAATTAGTTAAAAATGTAAACTGTATTTCATCTACCAATGCTAATAAAAAATAAAATAAAAAACATATAAAAAAAATCTTCGGCTTCCGAACCGTAGCACCGTCGAAGTTCAGCACATTACAACGAATCTACGGCTACATGACATTTGCATGCGAAAATATCTACTACATCAACTACATAGGAAACGTTGACAAAGTTGTTAAACGAAACTGTACCTAATATATAATAGGTTTTAGGCTTATTATGTAAAATAATTTTCAATATATACCAATTTATTATAAATTTGAGTCCTTGGATAGTTTGGATGATGAACGGTAGATGTCGGTGTAATTGGATTTATTAAGATTTTTCGTGTTTCAAAATACAATTGAAATCGGTAATAATCGATTTGGTGCAGACAAAGTTGCACGTGTTAAATATGTATTGTTTACAGAAGTGGCAGACGCTCACATAAAACTGTCATCGTGTATAACGCAGTTGGCGACTCGTGAGCAACCCTCAACTGAGAGGTTCCTCGTCAGAGCGGCCGAGACCTTCGATAAATGCAGGGTATGTTTAAATAAAATACTATTTCCTGTCTGTGCAATGGTTAAAATGTCAAAATTAACCTTTGGATATTTTTTATACTCGTTTGAGCACAATATTATCGATGTTAAATAATGAATAAGATGGTATACACGGTATACCTTGAGGGTACTGGCTCTCAAGTATGAGATAAAATCTAATACCTTTAAACGAGTAATTCTTGTATATTTTTATATTTGTACTAGCTGTTACCTGCGGCTCCGCGCGCGTTTTTTGAATGTATTAAATAAATTTAAAATTGTTATTACATGTGTAAATAACAATAATACTCTTTCAAAAATATTTATAAGTATGACACGCACATCATCTACAGTAACAGGTAACATTTACGTTATATATGTGAATACTAATAGTGTATCGAATGGGATGGGATTTATCATAAGCCACATACATAGCTGGAACTTTAAACTACTATCTATGTATCACCCTCAGTGCTCACTTACACTATATAAGAAGGTAATGAAAATATTAAGCTTTACATTATCGAACAATATGTATTCAATCTTTTATTATATAGATATAATATCGGGTATCGTCTGCTGAACTCGCTAGCATAAAATAAAACAGCTAATTAGTTAGTTATTTGCCCGTAAAATTCCCGTTCAAATATTACTTGTAGTCCGTTGAAGCTGTTAAGACCTTGCTAGGTCAATAGCGTAGTCATTTCTAAGAAAACAAAACCGTTCATATAGGTCCAGCTGTTTCGGAGATTACCCGGAACAAATAAACAAACAGATATATCGACAGAATTAAAAAAAAAATTTTGATATTTGTAGCACCGCAGATATATATATTCATCAAAAAGTATTTATTTGAATATTATATACACACGCTTTATTCTTATAATACGTAATATATCACAAACTAAAAATTGGGAACAAAACTAACGTAGAATGAACTTTTTAAGGAGTTTTTGACGGGATTTCAGTCTGTTATGTAGGGATTTTATATTTTATTCATAATTTTGTGTCATTTGACTCTATATTGTGTTAAATTGGCGGCGTTTTATATAATATGGTTTGTTTATTATGCATAAGTGAAATAAATGAAAAATAATACCACGGAGCATGTATTCTGGGGTCTTGCAAATTAAGAAGATAAAAATTTACGAAATATTATATAGAAGATTTGGCGCTTATATATAGAGAATACATAAGAACTACCTATATTGACAATTTCAGAATTGGCAGTATGGATTAATTCCTTCGCCTGTATTGTGATAGACGAATATTATTACTACTAACCTTTTAGAATAGCAGCACAAAATAGACTTTAAAAATGTTTGCGATTGCGTACTACTTATAATCAAAAATTGGAATTAAAAATAACGTAGAATAAACTTTTGAACAGGAACACAAAATAAACCCTAATAATATTTCCGATAGAATGTTATCATGTTACCATGGCAACGCATATAATACTGACACTGACACGCAGCGGATGCTCTAAAAATAGCCCGATTTTGAGACATTCTTCATTAGTGCTCCGCTCCGATTGGCTTTAATGTGATGATATGTAGCCTATAGCCATCCTCGATAAATGAGCTATCTAACACTGGAAGAAACTTTCAAATCGGACCGGTAGTTCTTGAGATTAGCGGGTTCAACCAAACAAACAAACAAACTCTTCAGCTTTATAATATTAGTATAGATATATCCAGGATCTCGGAAACGGCGTCATCTATTTCCGTAAAACTTAGTATGTAGGTAGTTTCGAGGACGATAAATCGATCTAGCTAGATTTTATTAATAGAATACTTTTTTTTAATTCGGGCAATGCAAAAATATAGCTAGAATATGAAGGTAAATTTCAACACACGCACACAAAATTTAATCAAAATCGGTCTGGCCGTTTAGGTGTTCAGTGACATACACGCATACAGAAGAAAGTTATATATAAAGATTAGCTGCACTGGACATAAAAAAAAAAAACATTATTTAAATAAAATGATACGAGGTCAATCGAAGCCAAACAATAAGTAACCAAAAATTATTTACGAAAAATTGTACATTGAATTTTCATAGTCCCTATGTCGATACGCTCAGTACTTTAGACGTAATTAAGCCTCAATAACACTGTATTTTTTTTTATACACTAATATGATGGCTTGATATGGTCCACAGAAAATCGAAGGCCGTATGGCCTCGGACCAGGACTTGAAATTGGCGGACACACTGCGTTACTATATGCGGGACACGCACGCAGCGAAGGCCGTCCTCGTAAGAAGACTGAGGTAAGATTTTTTTTTTAATATAAGACCTATTTTAACAGTTTTCCGGTGTTCACATAAACTCCAAACTCATACATCTAATGCCCATTCCTGTATTCTCCTCCATTCATATTTGGTTTGTTTACGTCTTGTTAATCTTTATAGTATGGAAAACATATTCCATTAAGGGATATTACTGCTATTATCAAGCGGAGAATGGGTTCAATTCACAATTAAACTAGTGTTAAGGTTTGATATTTTGTTTATTAATGGATAAAGTTAAAATATATGCAACAGACTTCCAAATTCTTTCCCTTATAAAATGCTACATAATCAGAGAGTGATGTGGGATGTATAATATTACGATTATTCATTTCTGACGCTTGCAGTGAGTGGATGGTTAGTCCATTATCCTAATATATTGGATAGTCGGCCAGCTCAACTTAATGTTCGACAACTCACGATATACCATTACAAGTCATTGAGACAGCAATAGGGCCGAGACATGTCCATTTTGAAATGCTCTCATATGATAAGCTATCACCATGTCTATCTTGGAGTCCATCGTGGTTGATCACTGGAACGATTAACGTTAAATATTATAAAATATTGTAATGTAGCCTCCGATTCTTGAGACAGAGCGTGCTTACACTCGAGTAATCACAGATCACGCCGCTGTGGTCTGGCGGTGAATTTCGTTCCCACACACTCGCCGCGGCCCTTCTCCTCGTTTCTCGTTGAGTGGAGCGATCGATAACGCTGCTAGCGCTGTACAGTGCTATTTAAAAACAATGAGCGTGTTGTTTATATAAAATGTGGCGACTATGCTTTCAAAAGATTATTGTCTCTCAAAGATGTCAGTGTTCCAACAAAATAGCGGTCGCCATGTTCGAACTGTCTGCAGAGTTTTTGTGAAAACTTCTGTTAACGCTAACACAAAGCGGAAGCTCTGAAGAGGAAAAAAAACCGATTTTGTAACATTTGTCATTGGTTCTCCGATGCCATTGGTCTTAGCGTGATGATATATAACCTATATATAACCTTCCTCGATAAATGAGCTATATAACACTGAAAGAATTTTTCAAATCGAACCAGTAGTTCCTGAGGCTTACCCCCTACAATGTCACAAACTCACAAACTTTACCTCTTTATAATATTAGTATAGAAGAAATAAATAATCAATTGTCATCGTTAATAGATCCTAAATGTGTATTACAGATGTCTAGTCGCGTATGAAGCCGCGAATAGAAATCTCGAGAAGGCCAGAGCTAAGAATAAAGATGTGCACGCAGTGAGTAGTTTAAAGATAAATATTTAATACATTTTTTTTTCGTTCACCACTCATATACACACACTAAAATACACAAAATGACATTTAAACAAAAATCTTTTTGCTCCTATTCCACATAAAATACCAGGTTCATTTTCTACATCTATTTCATTCATTGTTCATCTTTATAATAGGTCTTTACCTATCAAATTGCCGTTTTGCAGTACTAGCCATTTCAAATCAAAATAATTTTTGTTTGGCTAAGAATTCTAATTTCAAATTAATTTTATTTTAAAATCATGGAATTCATTTTCCAAAAGTAGTCATTTGTTTATTGATAAGTGTTACATTTTCATCGCATTTTAATCTTTTTTGTCATCATGGATACGTTGAAAATTCGAGTAATTAGGGAATATAAGTACCGTCGTGGCAGTAACGCGGCACAAGTGGCACGCAACATCAACGACGTTTACGGAGCTAACTCTACAAACCAACGTACCACCTGTTATTGGTTTGCTCGTTTCCGTTCTGGAAATTTCGACCTGAAAAATGAACCTCGCGGTCGTCCGAAGACTTTGGTCGACAATGACGAATTAAAGGCGATTGTGGAAGCTGATGATACACAATCTACGGCTGAAATAGCAGCAGCTTTCGATATTAGCCTCAAAACAATATTGGTCCATTTGCGTCAAATTGGCAAGGTAAAAGATGCTTGACAAATGGGTACTTCACAAACTCAGTAATCGCCAGCGGAAAGTACGCGTCGAGATGTGCCTTGCACTGCTCAACAGACACACAAATGAAGGAATTTTGAATCGCATTGTTACCTGCGATGAAAAATGGATTCTGTTTGATAACCGCAAGCGCTCAGCAAGTTGGTTGGATCCTGGTTCAGCACCTAAATAATGCCCTAAACGAAAACTTACCCCTAGAAAAGTGATAGTCACTGTTTGATGATCTAGCGCCGGTGTGATTTATCACAGCTTCTTACTAAACGGGGTGAGCATTACTGCAGATGTGTACTGTGAAGAACTGAACATAATGATGGAGAAGCTGGCACATCTCCAACCAGCATTGTTCAATCGCTCGTCTCCGCTGCTCCTGCACGACAATGGGCGACCACATACTGCACAGCAGACGGTCGCCAAGTTGCAAGAACTGGGGTTGGTAGTTCTCCGACATCCGCCCTACTCATCAGACCTTGCGCCTAGAGACTACTACATTTTCCAGAATTTGGATAACTCCTTGGCGGGAAAAAATTCAATACCCGAGAGGCAGTACAAAATGCCTTTGAAGAATTTGTTGCCTCCCGTTTAAGAAGAAGGGCATCAATAAACTGTTACTGTGTTGGCAAAGATGTATTGTTTTCAAGTGTGATTACTTCGATTAATACAAATAAAAAATACATGAAAATAATTCGTTTAAATTTTTTCATACAAAACGGCAATTTCAAAGGTAAAGACCTAATATTTCCTTCTCTTTTAAAAGCGATTTTCTGAACAGCGCCCTCTACTGGTATCAGCTGTATTAAAACCCATTCAGTTGATTCTATATTTATGTTCTTGGTTTTTTAAGCTGTGATTATTCGGCTTCTTTTTTTTTAACTTTATTTTTGGCAACCAATCTTTCAGATTATCGCCATTGTCGTGTAGTTAATAATATTACAAGCGACGTGTGATTATTTCAATATTCTAACAAGATGGTGGCTCCCTTGTTAGACTTTCCAGGGAGTTTTTGTGGCATCTCGGATTTTCATGCTCCGTAGTATTATTTTCCATTCACTTCACTTATGCACAATAAACTAACTATATTACGTAAAACACCACCAGATTTACAAAATTGGAGTCAAATAACACAAGATTATGAATAAAATATAAAATCCATTACATGACAGACTAAAATCCCAACAAAAACTCATTCGGGTTCTTATTTGTATATATATTTATCTCGTATTCTCTGTTGTCTGTACGTTTAACACACAATTTGTTTTTGCAAACACAGCCGCTGGAGGTGCAAGAGGTAACGCACGCTTTCTATTTGTGATAATCTCACTTTTTATATTATTAATAGTATTTAATATATGTATATGTCAGTTGAATGTAATAAAAATGCTCCCAAATATGGCGGTCGATAGAACCATAGACTAAGATGATATTTAATTTTAAATGCAAACAACTTTGTTTTTAGTTTTTTGTTGGGTTTTTATTATAGAAATTCGATGCCTTTATGTTGAAAAGACTTATGTATGTTTTGGTAACAAAACTAATGTTTTCATTGTCAATTTATACACAGATTATTAATATTCTTTCTTACATTACTTTCGATATCTTCTATACACATAATAATAGTGTAAAGCTAAGGTACCCTTTTAGATTTTCGTGAAAAAAATGTTGCGTGTGCCTAAAAATAAGTAATAGAATACATTTCAATCATTTTTAAAAATGTCTGTCTGTCAACCCCACTAAGAGAATAATAAAGCAAATCCTCGAGAGTAACTTAGTTTTTGTTTAATTAAAATCGGTTCACTCTATCAAAAGTTATTGTAATTTGAATGACGACTGGAGTTAAATACGAGGGAAGAGTAGTAATCTATACTAATATTATAAAGCTGGGTTTGTTTGTTTGTTCGGTTGAATGCTAAACTCAGGAACAATTGGTCCGATTTGAAAAATTCTTTAAGTAAAAAATTAAATAGCTCATTCATTAAGAAAGGCTATATATCATCACGGTAAGACCAATAGGAGCGGAACACCAATGAAGAATGTTTTAAAATGTTTTTGAAGGTTAGCGTTAGTCCAAAGTGATTATTCCACGCGGACAATGTCGCGGGCAGAAGCTAGTTCACAAGAAATTCATTGTGAGATATTAGGTATTGCTTTTAAAATGTCACTATTATATATTTTATGAGATAAAGTCCTCCGCCACGTCTCTGTCTGTTCGTGATAAGCTTAGTAGCTACTGAACGGATTTTCACGCGGTTTTCAGTAGGTATATAATTTCTCAAAATTTTTTTTGTTATTATCACAGCGGGATAACGTCCTTCGAGTCCGCTAGTTTATCAGTCTTTATTTATTTGTTGTGCCTAAAACTGTATAGTAAATTATTAAATAGTTTATCTGGTTACAGGCGGAACAGGCACAGGCACACGCCTGCGCTAAGTTCGAGCAGGTGTCGGCTCGTGCTCGCGAGGAGCTCATTGATTTCCGTACGAGACGTGTTGCTGCTTTCAGGAAATGGTATTAATATATACTTTTAGCCACTCTCCGTACTACTAATGACCTACTATAAACTATATCGGGGGGTGTTACTAATGACTTGAGATGGATGCTACTTTGCACTTCCGCCTGGAATTGATTGACCACTACTACGTCTAAATATTTAAATACATTATTTATGTATTCTATGTGGTGTTAGTTAACTTGACTTTGAATTATGATGCATTATTTTCACTTATGACCTTGGACTGTATTAAATATTTGGGTTCAATTAATTTTACATACACTATTAGCTATTAGTCACAGTTTCACTTTGGTTTTTTCCACCGTTGTATTCAATGATGGATTTCCGCAAAGTAACGCCTTCTTCAATCAATGAATTGAGACGCTATTGGTCGATGTTATGTTTTAATGTCGGGTAGTTATACTGTGAACGGCCCATATAAGGAGCGGCACTTGTCATGTTGATTCACGCAGAAGAGCAAAATGTCCCTCAGACATAAGCTCACATTATATAAAGTTTGTATCCGTCCGATAATGACGTATAGTTGTCCGGTCTTTGCTCATGCGAAAATTTTTTAAGATTTACAAACTCTGCAGAACCGAGTTCTGCGTAAAATCATCGGTGCCCCAAAGTACGTCCGGAATGCGGATCTCCACAGGGACCTGGAGATGCCGTCCATCTGGGCGTATATAAAATCACTCACGAGTAGTTATTTCGAGAGAGCCGCGAATCATCCCAGTCCGTTAGTGGTATCCGCCGCAAATTACGAACCCGTACCTAACGCTGCGCGTTATAAAAGACGTCCGCGACATATATTTACCGACCCTCGTGATAAAATCACGTCAGCGAACGATCAGTACCAGCCTGTCCCTGTAAACA
The DNA here is from genome assembly GCA_014332785.1 of Antheraea mylitta. Classification (NCBI taxonomy): domain Eukaryota; kingdom Metazoa; phylum Arthropoda; class Insecta; order Lepidoptera; family Saturniidae; genus Antheraea; species Antheraea mylitta. Next base: position 1,273,406 of record JACEII010000109.1, read on the forward strand.
GGGCCTGCTCACGCCCACGCCCGCGTAATCACAGATCGCGCCGCTGCGGTCTGGGGGTTAATTTCGCTCCCGTACACCCGATTAGGCCTACCACGGCAGCGGCTCAAGCCTAGGTTCGATCCCTCGGTAGGGAGCCCTTGAGTGCGTTGCTTGCGCGATACGGTGACACACAAATATACATCACTGCTATAACACTACACGATCACCCCCACACACGTGCACCCCTTCTCGCTATACATTTTGGTGGAAGGGTTTACTTTTTTCCCTTATCGAACTGAAAAACTCTCAATTTTCCCGATAATAAATATATGGAGGAGTTGTTGAGGCGTGTATGCTTGGTACACATATACGTTTCAACAACTCATACATATACGAATAGTTAGCTAGGTTAGCTAAGATAGGTTGCGATTTTGCATGCAACAGGCAACGGCCAACCCGAGGTGTGCCTTGCACCATTGAGCTGGTTGCCAAAATAAAATCGG